>JAVCKT010022670.1:18584-39914 GCA_032273925.1 Rhynchotus rufescens
AGCTCCGCTGCTGCCGCCGCCCTCGTGCAGCCGCTGCCGTCGTTCGCCTGAAGCGCTCAAGGGCTGCTCGGTACTTGCAGTGCAGGAATGCTCGTTATTTCAATGCAGGAATGCTCATTATTTATTTCCAGTGCAGGAACGCTCGTTACCTGCAGCCTTCTCCCAGGTTTTGGTGAAGCAGCCGCTACCCCTAGTGCTGCCTGCCCGTAGCTCCTGGTCAAGCCTGAGCGAGTCACCAGGCCCAGGCAGACAGACTTCCCCCTTGCCCCGTTACTCCAACCGTGCTTGGAGCTGCCCCCAGCAGCCCGGGGGCTCCAGTGACGAAGGCAGGGCTGTATCTGCGCTCGCCCCACTGGCGGCGTCTGTGTCCCGAGAGCTGCCTGACCCCCGCTTTAGCCTTCGTGTAATGAATAAGCTGCAAGGGCAGTTGGGGCCCTCTGCATCCAGTCAGTCTTTTGCAGCAGTTTCACGGGCTCGTTTGCCTCTGTGCTGTGAGTCTTTCCACAGAGCTTCATTACTTCCGAAGAAGTTCTCTTTGTAAGAGGAGGGCGGCAAAAGGAGGGTTATTTACCTCGTCGATTTTAACGGTCCTTTTCAACACGTCTAGGACAGACTGTGTCAAATCAGCCCTCAAGAAAGCACCACAGACCCGGACACGCCTGGGCGGCAGGACACGCAGCATTTGAGCGCCCACACGAGGACGCCAGCCGGGCTCTGCCAGCAGCGCCTGCCTGCACCCGGGCGGGCAGCTCCCCACAGCGGCACAGGGGTGCAGGGAAGCGCCTCGGGCGACGCTGTGCACACAGCAACCCACCCCAACAAACTGGTTTTACTTCGGAAAGATGAGCAGCTACTCACCCAAAGAGGTGAGCAGCGAGCAATTCCTCTTCTCATGTTTTTTTTAAGCATACAGCCGGGAGCTCAGAACACGTGTCCAGCCCCTAGGGCTTTCTCTCTAAAACAAGCAGACCCGCACGCCGAGCCGGCTGCCGAGGGGAGCAGCTCAGTCAGAGCCAGCAGTGGACGGCGGCTCTGGGTGCGCCCGGTGCCACTCCGCAGGGCTCCTCTGCGGCACGGGCCTCCGCGGGGCAGCCACCCGCGACGGCATCCCCTGCAAAATGCAGAACTGGGCACTGCTGGCCCCACCACGGAGCCCTCGGGATGTGCCCGGCCGCTCCGCTCTGATCCGCACCCTTCCCTGGGGCAGGGTTCCCGCTCGTTCTGCAGTCACTGGGGGCAGAGAGGCCAGTGCAGTGGCCTGCATTCCCAGCACGCAGAAGACACGGACACTCCCCGGGGCAGGAAGGCGGATCAGAGCTGAACTGCTCCCCACACCGGGCTGTTCCCCCTTCCCTGCTCCCTCGCTGCCAGTTCAAGCGAGCCGCCCCTGAGCCCCACAGTGGCGAATGGTGACACACGGGACCCCCGCTAACCGAGGTGGGCAGCACCTCTGGAGCCAACAGGGAATCCGCCACGACCAGACTCCTACTGCCCAGGAGCCGCCTCCTCTCTCACCGGGATTCCCAAACCCATTCAAACATTTTTTTCCAGTTGAAATTAGCCCACTACCCTCCTAAGTCCTAATGCAAGTAGCATCCTATCCACAGGGCCAGGGCCCCAAGAAACAATTACGTGGGGCTTGTCTAGACAAGAAACAAGAAACTGCCCCTCACAAGGTTTCACACATTTGCCCGTCGTGTGGGCAGGAACTCTGAACAAGAAAAGTATGGTGAGGAAATAAATACTCCCCTGGGTCTTGGAGCAGGAAACTGCAGAGAGCGGGGAAGGGCAGAAGGGGCTGTGACCAAGACACAGGGGGAAAAATATATATTCCCCAATGGAGAAACTGTTAGGAAAGGGATTAAACTGCAAATAATGAACATTTTGGAAATAGAGTGAATGTGGCATTTTATCGCACTTATACCCAGCTGATGGGGCAGATGCTTTTGGGAAGCCAGGGATGGCTGGGGCCACCTCCCGCGCTGCCGAGAACCCTGACGGAGGAAGGATCCCTGCGCGGCCCAGCCTGAGCGTCGCAGGGCCGCGCAGGGGCCACAGCTGCCGCGTCCTTCCCACGCGGCTCCCCACGGGAAGCACAGCCAAGCCAAGCCCCACGCCGCCGGCTTTCCCCGCTCAGAGCCAAGAGCCTTTCCCCAGCTCCACCTCCTGGGAGAGGCCCCGAGGTGAGGCCGGCTGCCAGCCAGCGCTGCCTGCTGGAGCCAGACCTGCCCCCATCCGGCTTGCACACCACAGCCCCCGACCGTCCCTCGGGCTGTAGCTCAAACAGCAATTCCAAGAACGGAGGCAGTCTTTCCTTCAACTTCTTGGGAATTTCCAAATGAGGCAGCGAGGCGGTGGCAGGTGGGTGACACGCTGGGTACAGCGAGTGGAGAACGGCAGCGTTTCCCTGTCTTTGTTTGTGAGGGCAGCTGCGGCCCTCGGGAACCGAAACTGCCCCCCAGCCCCTCCGGCCAAGGCAGCGCCTGGGCAGCCCCATCCCCGCTCCAAGACCCTTCCCGGGGCTCTCGGGAGCTGCAGAGCTGCGGATACAGCAGCCGGAGCCTCCTTTCCTGAGGGCACAAAGGGCGCTGGTCGAGCAGCATCCCAGCCACAACTGCCGTGAGCCGCGACTGACGGAGCCGCTCCCAGACCTACAGTGAGAGCGCGACGGTGCCAGAGAAACACCCGCTGGGAAGCCAGGGCACCGGGATGATCGGGCCCCCTGTTCAGCTCCAAAGGCATCTCGTCTCCAAACACCAGATCCCGTCGGACCGGACACCCTGCATCGTTCTGCGGGATACAGCATTACCAGCAACAGAATTAGGCCGGGACATGGCACCTCACTGAGTGCTGTTCATTCTGGACTCCAAACGCTGAGAATCCGTTTAAAATCCCCATTCTCCCTCCGTGAACAGCACTTCACTCACAATCTGAAGATCCAAAACATCCCTCGGTTTGACTAACAGCTGATCCAAATCTGGATGTGATCCAGATCAAAAATCACATCCATTGACCAACAGCAAGTGTCACTGCAGGGACAAAAAGCAGACAGGGATTCACATACCCTAGAGAAAAGCCACAGGAATTGGTGTCATTCCAAAGCCTTTCTCTAGAACGGGAATCACGCAGCCCAGGGGGGACCAGCTCCTCTCAGGAGCCCTGTGCCCCAAGGGGACCCTGCGCTCTGCCAAGCCGGAGCTGCCCGGCCCATTACGGGCAAAGCTCCCCTCTGGCTTTTGGGAATTGGGAATTCTGCTGTCCCAGCTATGCACCTTCCGAACCAGCCTGTCGCTGCCTGCTCCCATTTGGAGTTGATTTTGAGGGGAAGAGGGACAAGGGAGGGAAAACAAAACCATAGAGCAGCCCTCGGCTGCCCCACCTCCACCAAACGTCAAGACCGACGGGAATGACTTGGTGTTTCAGTCACTTCTGTGACCAGGCACAGGAATAAGAACAGCCAGTGTCTAGAAATTAGATAGCAACCTCCTATTTACTACTGGAAAAAAATTCCAAGAAAACAAGGAAAAAGACACCTGCCTGAGGCTGAACTGTTGGGGCACTGGCGCCCTGACCAACGCACGGAGGAGATCAGCAGGAATGCAGCCCGGAGAAGCTGCCACAGCCGGTTCCAACTGGTCGGGAAAAGCAGCTTCCCACACGTCAGGTCCCGCAGGCCGGGCACAGCCGAGACGCACGAGCCGCCCCTGGAAGAGACAGACAGGAGCTCGGGATCAGGCAGCGCGGAGGGCCGGAGCGCCGCGGCCCCGCGCAGGCTCCCTGCGGCCAGGAGGCGGCTTCGCGCCCGAGCGCCGCGTTCCCAAGCACGGCACGGGTCCCCAGGGAGCAGCCGGCGACATCCCGGAGCTCTGCCGCAAACCCTGCGGCTCCACACACACAATTCCTCCCAAAACCAGGGAGGAGCTTCCGCCCACCCAGGCGCCCACACTGGTCAAGCACAGAGACCCGGGGAAGAAAAACACACTTCGATTTCAAACATTTTTTTTTTTAATGTCTTAAAAAGGTCACAAGTTTTCTTTCAATCTTATTAATAAATTTTATTTGGACAAGTAGAGAACAACTTGTATCACAACAGCTTTAAACAACATGATTAAAGACTGCAGCACTCCAAAGAGGCTCACAGATATGTACAGTATACGAAGAAAAAAAGTCGCACCTCAGAGCCGATCATGATCAAGTTAAAAATACCTGACTTAAAGTACATGTGCTAATAAATTTCCTTTAGGTCATGACCAGCATGAAAATAATTAGGACACAGGTACTCAGCAAAGTTTTCTGCTAATGGATACAGCAATATGCTGCATTTAAAGGATTAAAATCAAATTCTAGTTTAGTGTTAGCACTGAGCCCTTAAGAGAAATCCAATTTTCTGCTTCTCCCCATTGACAGGCGCCCAAGCTCCTGCCCCTTCAGGGGCTGCCCCGAGCCGGCTCCTCGGGCGACAGGAATGTTCCGGGCTCATCCTGGTGGCCTCGTGTCCCGGCACCGACTCGCCCTTCCACGAGTCCTCCTGGCAGCTGCTACAGACCCCACTTGCTAGGGTAACTCCTCGGGACAAGCGGCGCAGGTCTCCGGCAATCCCATCCTTCCTACAAGGAGACTCATCGGCCAATTCAAGTTTCGGTTGTTCAGGAAGACAGAAGATTTAAGGCTTCGGTGGCAAAAACAATCCTCTGAGCAATGGTTTTCGAAAGTCAAGATGACAGAGCTAACGTTGACTTTTTCGTGACTTAAAATCCCTGGTGGCAGGTTTAGGTAACATCCACCTGCTATGTCTGGCAAGAAATCTCTCCTTCCGAAGAGGCTGTCCTAGATCATCCGTTTTAGGAGCATATGAGGATAGTTTGTTTCAATTTTTTTTTTTTTTAATCATAGCCACATTCCGGAGCTTTTCAGTAAGTTGACGAGGCCGTGCTCATCGCATCATCTGCAATTTTGGTGCTGGCAGGGTGGATGCTTGCAAAGTACTTGACATCACTGTCCTCGTCCATTTGAAGCGCCATGATCGTCTGCTCCACAGCCTCTTGATGAGAGTTGGCAGAATTTAGAAAATACTCTGCAAGAGAAAATGGGAGAGACTTGCACGGGAGGAAGGAACAGTAGATACTTGGGAGCAAACCTCAGCACACTGCTCCTATTGCACATGTGCAGTTCAACCAGAATATGTGAGCAGACACACACTTCTACATAGATCTAAAAATTCACTTAAAGTCCCTGCATGTTTGAGATGATGTAGCTGCTCTAACTGTGCTAGCAGAGTACAAGATTAAAGTGGGAGTCACACACTCCATGAGCAAGGAGGAAAGAAATATTCCTGCAAGAGACTCGGAGGGAGCCCTGGTGTGTTTGGGTCGGAGGGAAGGCACCACACTCCCACACACGGGCTGCTCCGGATGGTCACCCAACACGGACACGAGGGCATCGTGAGAGAGCAGCAGAAGACGGCCCAACTTCTGACAGCTACTCGGGAACCACAGGACAGGTCATACAACAGCACAGCCACAAGCAGCTTGTCGGGAGGACAACTGATTCTCTGAGGTTTAAGAAGTTCTGAACTTATGTTTTTGTATCTGCCTTTCCTAATCAATCCACCCCTAATCACTTTTTGAGGCAGGGACTTGATCGTAAGCTTGAGGAGCAGCAATGCAGAACGGGGCTGGCCCGTCCTGGTGGGGAGCAGACAAGTAGCACATGGTAACAGCAACAACATTGAAGGCCCCGGATCAGTCAAAAAAAGGTAACAAACTACTGCATGTTACTGGATTTGTGGCAACTGTCTAAAGGTTTCATTCAGAACCTATATGCCTTACATATATACAAGATAGCTATTATTCCTCTAGCTGATTTGACATTCTTTGAAATTGTCCAATACTCGAAATATTTTTCATTTCTCTTCACACCATTTCTACCTTTTCTAAGTCAAAACCAGTAGTCTCCAGGCAGTGCATGTTTTTGAGGAAGAAAATCACCCAAACTGAACAAAGCACAGCAAATGTGAGCACACTCTGCTTGTTTACAAAGCAGTGCAGTATTCCTAGTGGTATTTTCCATTACAGTGCCTTGGCATTCGACTCCCCTGGCATCTGCTAGGCACAGGGAATGCTTCCCTAAGAAAAGCCTGTGATTGCAAAGCAGCATGTCTAATTCCTCTCTAGAGCTCTCAAGAAACCTTCTTCTTACAGTCACCGTAAAATATAAAAATCAAATGACAGCATTTTTTTTTTTTTGTCATTGAGAAAACAGATGCTGGATAAAGCCAAAAACTAACAAGCTACCAGAGAAGACACCCAGCCAGTGCCCTGCAACTCCTTCTGACCACTGACCTTTCTCTAGCAGGGTTTGCTTTAACGTCTTTGCAAGCAGGACTCGAACGTTGGGCACCCTGTCAGATGCCAGGTGCAGTAAGTGTGGCAACAGATGCACTGCAAACTGGTCCATGGGCAGGCAGTCATCTTCACTGATAGTCTGGCAAGAAGAGAGAAGCAGATTCATTACATTTCAGCACAGGGAGGATAAAAGTCCAACAGATATCACAGTAGCAGCTGACAGACCTTATTACCTTCAAAGAATGAACACAGGGTCTGCCACTGAAGTTGTGAAATATGTACAAAACTTTCAAACAAAGTCATGCAGGAAGCAAAACCCTTGTTAGAAACCCATGCTGTTTTGTAGGAGACCTAACAGCTTCTTAAATGGTTATCAATACAACATTTGACAATAAGAAAGAAATATAAAAGACCTTCACAACACTTTTTTTTAAAGATTTAGTCTTTATTGTAACTAAACATCCACATGTCCAACTCACAACTTGGACATAGCTGGTACTATTTTTATCATGTTTATATTTATTATATGTGTACTTGATGTTCAGTCTCCTCTGAAAACCTGAAGTTAATATGCAAACCTGCAGTTTAACATAAGAGGGCTAGGCAATTAGCTACCAGCACCATTTTTAGCCATGGTACCTACTTCCAGGTAAGCAGCAGGTTTTGTTTTGCAGCATCTCCTTGGAAGCTCTACTGTAGAGCAACACTGAAGAAAATGGCTACGAAGTCTACCCCCTTGGTAGGATGTTCTTGAATATTTGTGAGAAAGCATCAACAGCTAAAGAGTTCCAGCTGCTTGCCTTCCTCGCCAATAAACAAAACAGATGAATGAAATGACGTTTTACCTGGCAGATAAAAACAAAAGTTTGCCGCCCAGACCACTTGTGGCATCTGCAAAACTTTTCAACAAGTTCATCCATGAGGTCTACCACAAAAGTTGACGTTGAAGCCACATACAACTTCTTTACCATTTCGCTCACCTAGAAGGTGGGGATAAATACGTTACAACACAAAACAAAGCAAAAAACCCCACACTTCTGACTGACATCTTCTGAATTTAAAATCCTGAATTTACTTGGGCTGAGCTTTTCATTACCAGTTTGTAAGAAATCCAACGGACAGAAGACACTTTGTCTGCACACAGGCTGAAAGCGATAGGCCGCAAGTAGTCATAGATGTCTCTGGCACTGTACAGATCTAAAAGCAAGATGAGCTGTCTAAAAGAAAGAAGAGAAAGCACAGAGAATGTTAGGAAACTGAGAAAGGAATCTTTACATGTGAAAATGATCATGTATTTGGCCTCGTTTGTTGTGTAACAGAATACGACCACAATAAGGTCATGGAAGAGTAAAACCTGTCCTTCAGCATCATCAGTTCCACTGCAGATTACTTGAGGTTTTAAATTTCCACTTACTCAACATAATGATGAAATGCTGAATGATCTCAAATAACAACCCACCTGGGAAAGAAGCCAAGGAGCAAACTCTGCATTTACAGTGCAGGGCTCCTGATAAAACATGCATGCAACACAGCAACGCAGCGGAGCGACACTGCTGCTTGCCTGTGCATTCTAACATCACAGATCTTGCATTGTGTGTATAAAGCTAATATTCTAAGGGACTGATTTATCAAAATGCGGATACTTATTTATTGAATAAAACCCCTCTACTTCAGATAATTTCTGCTAGACAGTCGCCCAGCCTACTCTGCTCTGCTCTTCACTTTGTAATGAGTGAACTAAGATTGGCACAGGTTGCAAAAACAATTAGGTGCTATGAATTGTACAAGTTCATAAAAAAAGCCAGCAAAACACATTACAAGCAGACCATAACTGTTACATCTCCGTGGCAGAAAAACAACAGGTAATTTCAAACCAAAACAACATTTAAATGTGCCAACCGCACCATAACAGCTGTTAACCAGGTCTCTCAGAACTGCATTTGACAGATACCTTGTAGTTGATCTTTACACTATGCTTGTTCCTCTTCAAGAGCATTAGTGAAATAAAGCTGTGCCATATGAGCACACACTGACGTTTCATAAATGAAATCATGGAAACATGGGAAAATTCACACTGGGTGGAGCTCTCTAACCCCCTACTCAAGCAGCAATGACTTGAGGACCTGGTGCAGAGTTGTATCCAGCTGAGTCTTGAAAGGGGAGTCCTGATAAACAGGATCACTACCCCCAGCTTTAGGAGAGCAAACCTTGGCCTTTCTAGAGACCTACTTAGCGCTTAGTCAGCATGGATTCACCAAGGGAAGTATCACTCTTAGCCAACGTGATGGCCTCCTGGGACGGAATGACTGGCTGGATGGATAGGGGAGGGCAGTGGATGCTGAATACCTTGACTTCAGCCAAGCTTCTGGCACTGTCTCCCATAACATCCTCATGGGGAAGCTGAGGAAGTGCAAAGTGGATGAGTGGAGACGGAGGTGAACTAAGAACTGGCTGAAAGGCAGAGCTCAAAGGGTTGTACATCTCAGCTCTAGCCAAGCTTTATCTTGTTACGCTACGTGCCAGGGCACGGAGCCTGAGCATTCCTTGTGTCCAGGATGCCTCCATTTCCCCTTCCTACAGGGCACCTTTTTGGTTTTCAAGCTCAGCCAAGAGCTCCCTGCCCAGTCAGGCCATGTTGGTGATAGGACTACCTATCTTTCTGAATATCAAGATGGACTCTTCTTTTGTTTGGAGGATGCTGTCTGTTGCTAAAGACTTGACAGCTTTCCTGAGCAGCTTTGTCCTTCCCCTGGGATCCCAGTTCCACGAAAAAGCCAAAGTCTGCTCACATGAAATCTAAGGGCTGTTCTCTGTTACTTGCTTTCTTCTCTCCTCTGAGCATCTTGATCTCCTCTGTGTCATGAATGCAGCAGCCTGTCCACCAGGCTCAGCAACTTGAAGTCAAATGACTAAAACACTACTAATTTAAAAAGGAACTGGACACAGTCCTCTCTTATGGCAGCTTGCTTTTTTTTTTTTTTTTTAAGGAAGAGTAATGTTTTCAACATATGGTAATGGAAAAGACATTCTCAACTGTTTTATAGGACACGCAATTCAAAATTAGGAATTTTGAAATGATGAGAACAAGTAGGAAAGGATAATTCACTAATTAAAAACAAAATGAAGGTTATTACTCTAAGACAATCCTTTTATGATTTTAAACATTTTAAAATGCCCACATGAAAAACAAACACTCAGGCAACCACTTACTCAGCCAGCTCTGCACGGAAACGCCAGTTCCTGCTGTTATCCGTCACAAGGAATTCTTGGAGCTGATAAAGATACTCTCGCCTTTTGTCAAGATGGAGAAGCTGCAGCAGTGAACAAGTTACAGACAAAAGGCAGATGGAACAAGAGGCTTAAAAGAGAACTAATACCAAGCTTGCTTTGATTCAGAAATTAATCTTTAACAACAGTGGTGCTTTTCTGGGCTAAACTGCACCATGCTTAAGTCACTGAAATCACATAATCATAGAATCATAGAATGCCTTATTGTATTGGCATTGTATTAGTTAATTATTGTATATAAATATAATTGCATAATAATAATTGTATTAATAATAATAAATTGTATTAATAATAATAAATTGTATTAATAATAATCAATACAACAATAATTGTATTAATTAATAATAATTGCATAATAATAATTGTATTAATTAATTATTGTATTAATGTCTTATTGTAGGTAAAAGCTCTAGAAGAGTTTTCTCTAGAGGACAAACTCTTCGTATGTTTTCTCTAGACAATAAAAACATTAAACAATAAACCTAGAACCAGTTTTAAAGGTTTTATGATTTGTAATTTTCAGCTCAAAAAGGACAGGGTTGTGGAAAACTCCTAAAAGGTTGGAGAAGAGTATTGCTACCAAGAGGTCAATGACATCAGAAAGCTTAATACACTAGCACCTCTAGATGAAAAACTTATACAGAGATCAAGTTCTTCAGAGAGAAGCAATAAGCAGTGTGAGCCTCCAGCAAAAGATATTCCAGTATTCAAAGACATTCCTATCTATTCTCAAAAGGGCCATACTGGTGTTATGTTAAAAAAAAAAAAAACAAGTGTAAACAAGGAAAAACAGTAAAATGGGCAACTGAAGCGGAGCCAAGTTGATGACAGACGTACCTTCAGGAAGTCATGCAAATGTTTAAGCACACCTATCCTGACTTCATCCAGGTCCTTCAGAAAGCCATTGAAGACAGGAACCAAATCTCCAGCTGTGAGTTGGTCTCCGAGGATCACGGCAAGTTCATGTATCGAAAATGCCAGCGTCCGTCGAACTTTCCACTGTAAAGAATAAAAATAAATACATATATAGACACACACACACTTTATTAGTGAGCCATCCTAAGTGCTCCAAATTTAATCTGAGGGTCAGTATCCATGTCTGATTCTCAGAGGGTTACAGTACTTAAAGTTGCATTTAACAATTGTGTCCTATGTGTGTCACATGATTTAAAATAAAATTAAATATTAAAAGTGTATGAGAGAGAAAGAGAAAGGAAAATTAAGAGAAATTATGATCTTTGAGCTGTCCCTTAATTTGTTCCAACTCAGTACCTAGCAACCAGGCAAATAAGTTAGAAGAATATTTTAAGTTTCCAGGTGCAGGGAAGGAAAATAGTATTCCTGATAACAGCATTTTTCTGTACATTACTCTGCTTCATGTTCGTGTTGAGTAAACTAGTCCTATGCTGCTATATTTATAAAGCAGAACAAGAAATACTTCCATATTTCAGCTGGAATCTTTCAGTTTCCCTCACAGATAAAGTTTGAGGCATAGACAGAGCCAAGCAGGCCGCAATATGCAGAGCTTTTACTGGCCCTAACTTGAGGGAATACCATTTTGATGGATTAACTATTTAAATTAAGTACTCTTAAAATATAAATAGCATCTCTTTTCCAATCAGCACTTTCCAGTTAGAGACCTGTTAGTGAACTGTTTCTTCACCTGGCTTGATGACTCAATTTTGAGTCAGATTAGACTGGCGATAAACTCAGGACAGTTTTAAACTAATTTATTTTATTATAAATTAATTTATTTTAATTTATGCTTTAACTTATTGCTTGGTTGTTTCTCATAGCTGCAAGACACTGGAAAATATGAGCAATACCCATCTATAAAATTACTCCCTACAAATCACCAAAAACTGCCTCTCCAAGACAGCAGCAGCAAGTTCAAGAGAGGTGAAGGAGCCAGAGCAGGCTCATAAAAGCGAGCGGCTCCGAAAAAGGAAGGAGAGGAAGACTGCAAACAACTATAACCCACCAGCGAAATGCACAAAGCTGCCTCCTTACCACCTAACAAAACCACTGCTATTTCTGGGAGTGGTTTTTCAAAGAGCAGTGCTGCACGGTGACAGTGACATTACTCTCGTGTGACTAACTGCATGGAGTACCAAAGGCCAGCGGGGCTGACTCCTGGACATGCCCGTGGGGCACGTGCCTGCACACACTGCAGGGCTCTCCTCACGTTCCCACCAACGTGCCCAAATCAGCCCCTCTCTCCCCCTTACTACCCGAGCACTACGCCCGCCGGCTTCCTCCAAGACAACGGCGTGCATGACATGCAGAAGAGAGCAACCCAACACCTCGTGCACCAAAAGGCCGTCACAAAAGCTCACAGCTTATTCATTGTCCACGTTTTTCATGCTGAACAGAACGTGCAGCCCACCTGCATGTCAGATGCCAGCGTCTCGTAGGTGTCTTTCAGACAGTGCCAGTTCTGCCTGCCCAGCGTGAGTGCCACCCCTGGCAGGCTGTAGGCACAGTGCTTGGCAATCTCGGTATCGACCGTTTGTGCACGAGAGGGATCCGTCATGGATAAATACTGATCCAACAAGGCTTGAGGTACAACATCCTGCAGCACGAAAACAGGCAGAGTTTACACAGTTTTCAGTAAATCCTGATAGAGACTATTAAAAGTTCAGAGCAGGCGATTAGAATAACATTCTTTTCCCCCCCACAACTACAGAATTTTCTTCAATTAAAATCTCCTGCCAAGAATGCAGAAGTTTTATAATTCATGAAAATTCCACCTGTAGAAGACGCAACGACTTTTGGGAGTTATCTGAAAGCAAACAGACTGACCTAACAGATGCGTGGATGGATCACTGCCTACTTAGGCCAAGAAAATAAGAAACTATAATCTACTCTCTCCAAACATTCAGACTTATAGCTCGTGTAAACTGGGCACAGTTTACTGGGCTCATAAAATGAGCATGATTACAAAGGATGTAACTTCCTAAAAAATAATTTATCATTATTTGCAAAATCTTGTCTTTCAGAAGAGGGGAGAGAAGGAAGCCAAATTAAAATGCCTTGAGGAAGGAGTGTATAGGGAGAGGCTGCAGAGCATACAACATATGCAATACTGCTTCCTAACTCCCTAAATAGTCAGGGAGCAACAGGGAGAAAAAAAGTTTCCCCATAGACAGAGATTCTATGAAGACTCTAATGAAGATTAACTGTCCCCAGTGGGGTGCACAAGGACATGTCACTGGCATCGAGCTGCTGAACAGCACAGCCCACATGAGCATGAAATACATTTCCATGCCTTTTCTTTAAAAAGCAGCCATGGAGGTAGGAGCAGTTTCACTCACGATATTTAACAAAATATCCTAATTAAATTACAGGACACTTTCCAGAGAGAATTAAACTCAAAATTAAGAGTCTGAAAGTCTAGCTGCTCTCATGTTTTAAAAAAAAGTTCTCATCTCTTACACACAATTAAAACGGAAGCAACTGCTGAATGGAGCCATTATCTCTAGAAACTCTGGAACTATTTTGAGACCTATTTAATAAATTTTCCATATCGTATAGAGAATACACTACATTGAAAGTGATCAGATGAAATGTAGAAAGAAAATATGTATGTGAATATATATACACATACACACACACTATATATATACATATATATGTGTGTATACACACATACATATATATAGTGTGTGTATACACACACACACACACATATATATATAAATATATATAAAAATCCTACCCATCTGATCCATGCAGGCAAAAGTCACTGTCATTTACCTGTACTTTGGATTTTCTTTCTTCTTCAGGGCTGAAACTACTATTGGTGCTCAAATCCGAATCATTATGAATATAGTGAAGGGCAGAATCCATGTTCTGCTCAAGGGAAAGGAAAAAGAAAAAAAAATCATGTAAGAAACACTGAAGGACTAACCACAAGACAAACACCCAAACTGTAAAGTGCTGTCCTCACCTTAGGATCCTTTTCTTAGATTAAAAGGATACATGTTTTAATACCAAATACATTTTTGCTATAGCCCCGAATCAAAAGGCCCCTTAGATAAATCTTTCCATTTTAGAAGTAAAATAGAAATCTTCTCTTAGCCTGCACAATTTTGGTTCTTATGGAATTAAAATTGCCATAGGAGATAAGCAACTTTGACAATACAATATGGAAAATGCAAGTAACACATGTACCACATTGCTTTGTCCCTTGTGGGAAAAATGAAAAAAACATTTACAGTAGGTTCAGCTGAATTTGCTACTCTGGATTTGTACTAGAAAAGTCAAAACGAAGCCATCCTTGCACTTAGAGCGGGAACGGAGGAGATGCTCCTTTCCTAAAGATGACTATCCCATAATCTCCTCTGCAGATCACCTTATTGTGGAGAGCCCCAGTGGGCCATCACTGCTGACAGCGCGCTCTGCCCCTCTCAACTACTTTTTTTCTTTCTCAACTTTGGCAATCCTTCAAGCATCCTGGGCACAACAACATCTCTGGGCCCCAAAGACGTGGGGATTATTTCTGAGCTCTCTGGAGCAGCTGCTGCTCAGCACACTGGGGCACGGGCACAGTGTGCTGCTGCTGTGGAGAGGCCAGGGTGCCACTGCCTGTGCCCGCGCCGCTTCCCGCACACAGGCGCCTTCACAGAAGCAGCTGCGGGTTCTGGAAGGCGCGCGAGGAGCATCTCAAGTCGATCGGACAGCAAAGGCCTTTGCCAGAGATGATCCAAGACATCTATCCCCAAATACTGCAGGGTGAGCTCTCAGGGTCCTCACGAACTCCTCCAGAGAATGATCCTCTTCTGCTAACTGTGCAGATGAGTTTCACAACAGTTTTCAAGCAAATAAACCCATGAATGTCTAGGAAAAGGCCTCCAGGTTCCCCTCTGCCTTGCTTGGTTTAACCTCAGGCAGTTACTGGTTCCTCTTCCACATGCTGCTTTCCTCCAAGCACCAGGGTGTAACTTCAGCCGCTGAGCTACAGTCACCGTGCCAAGGCACAGGCCCTGCCTGCCTCACCTAGAGCAGCAAGGGGGGCTCCGAGGCCAGACACAGGGAACAGACCCTCTCACGAGTCAAACTGAACGTGACCACCAGCGCACGACTCCACCTGGAAAACCTCCAAGGCTCTGCCAACAAGAGGTTTTTTTTTTTTTTTTTTTTTTAAAAAAAACTTTACTATTCTTCCATGGAACACGCCCACATCAAACTGAGCATTACAGAGAGCCAGGACACAAAAACTCAGCAGAAAACATTTGCGCTGGAATTTGTGTGTGTACTGGTGAGGAAACACTTTCGAGGTGCCAAATCTGCGCCATGGCCTATTAGCATCTTCCACAAGGTTTGCTCTATCCCTGATGTATGAGAGCTCTGTGCCCTGCAGCCCGAGGGCACCTGCATGACAGCACTGGGGCCTCTTGGCAAGCAGGAGAGGAGGCCACAAGGTAGGTGAGCAGAGGCCAGTCCCAGGGCACATGCACAGTATGGGCTCCTGCTGCCTCCCACTCTCATGTTCGGAGACAGGCACTGAACTTCAGACAGATGAGCTGGGTTTAGTCCAGGGTCTTTTCTTTCTTTTCCTTCTCTTCTCCCTCCGTTTCCAGCAACAACAAAACAAAAACCAAACTCTGAATTATCCCCAACTCTTCACAGAATGCCATGTAAAAAGCAAGTAACCTAACAAAAAATAAGGGCAGGTGGTTCTTGGGGAAAAAAAAAAGAAAGAAATCCAAATCCTCAAACAAATTCTCCTTCACCTGTGTAGCAAAATTATCTCTGTTCATTTTATTCCGTCAGGTGCTTTCATTAACACAGAAGATGCTCTTTAACAGGCAGCATTAACTCCTTCAGCAGCCAATACAGCTGCAGAAGAACAAGCAGAAGTTGATTTTGCTTTGTGATATCTGTGCAGAATTAGGTGCTTCTTGCAAACCTAAAACACTCATAAAGCCTTGATTTTTTTTTTTTTAAAGCATCCAGTATCCGTATCAACTTTTCGCCAACCATTCAACCAAGAATTAAAAAAACACCTGTGAAAAATCACAGCAGTCTTTTCTGCGAGAGACAGCAATCTCCTTGCTGAACAGATCACACAGCTTGGCTTCCAATTTCTAGGTCACCTCCATGACATCCTTTCACTTGGAAAATGAGGACTTGATTCAGTGCCAGTAATAATCCACCAGTTCAGTGTCTGTTAAGGGCATTTCTTCTTTAAAGAAATGTCACACATTTCTTTAAAGAAACACACTTTTCTACACACACATTTCTACACGTGTCAGGAAAGAATGTAAATCAAGGATCTTTAGCTTTCTGTCTACTCTGCAAAGAAATAAAATGCAGGAAAAGACCTCTCTAAAGAAACATCACCCCACTCAACCCCCAAGATTAGGAGGGCAGAGGATTCACACTATCCGGCGAGTAGCACCAGCTAATGCTGCTTTAAAGAAACCTAACAGGGACTCAATCTTGGTGTTGTAGGGATTCTGGTGGTGATGGGGAGAGAAGCAGCCTGCAATGCTAAATTACGCTAGTGTATAAACAGCAGCAGCCATGCAAAGGTCACATCTCACCTCCACCTAGCGCTCTGGGGCTATAAGGCGGTTGAACAGCTTTGGTGAAGCATTAAAAATGACTGATCCTCACTCATTTTTTCATTCTAAGAGACCCAAACAAAAGCATCCACAGGCTCTTCAGACTTTCCCAAAACAGGCAACATGGCTCAACATACTACTTGCTATGGCTTTACAGCGTAGAAACTTGGGAATCACTGCTTTCTGCTTAAAAGCTTTTACAGCTTTTAATACCAGAAAAGCTTGGGGTATGATATGCAATGAATAGTATTTCTCACCTAATAGTCAGGAACAGAAAATAAGACTATCAAATGCCAGGGGAAACAGGGAGAAAATGAAGGAATAGGTGCAACAATCTTTAAAAATCTTACTGAGTGCTAAAAACCACCTTCCCTTTCCACAGTCTGCACAGCATCCTAGGTCATAGGTCCTAAAATCCTCCCAGGCAGGCCAGTAAGCTACTGTAAAACCCTTATAGTGGGAACAAAGTACCTCATTCTCCAGAGGAGGAAGGAAAAAAAAAAAAGGGAAAAAAAAAAGCGTGTAGAGGAGGAGGGGGTGTTGGAAGGGAGGGATTAGTTTGCTAGTTATCAATAAGGCTCTGTTTTAAA
Organism: Rhynchotus rufescens; assembly: GCA_032273925.1. Classification (NCBI taxonomy): domain Eukaryota; kingdom Metazoa; phylum Chordata; class Aves; order Tinamiformes; family Tinamidae; genus Rhynchotus; species Rhynchotus rufescens. Next base: position 35,376 of record JAVCKT010022670.1, read on the forward strand.
GCACTGCTATTTCACAGTAGTAAACTGTGGTTGCATTCAAATGTCTTAAAATGTGATGGTCACAACGTGGTTGCAACAGAAACAATTTCAAGAATTTACCTGGACTGGCAAAATCAAAACCACCCAACACAGCTCACTGTACTTCAGCAGTCCACATGCACTGCTAGTCAACCAAACCCAACATCACGCGAGCAGTGAATGGGAAGCTCCTGGCTGCAGTTATTGCAGGGCCACCGACTGTCCATCTATTCCTGGAGTCCTGAAAATCTGGACTATAAATAAATATATATATCTATATATCCAGCACAAAGCTTTCTTCTTACCTCAACTGTGTCACCAATTAAAGGCACAATATCACCCAGGATAGGCTTAAAATTCTGTTGGTCTTTGATACTTAGGTCACTCTGTGAGTCTGTTCCCTTGCCAGTGCCAACTGTTGTCTCTTCTTGAGGATCCAAACTGGATGCTCTGAGTGCAGCAGACAACACCTCCACTTGTGCTGCATGTAAAAGAGAAAAATACAAGAGGCTGAACTTTTTGCCAGGCTACATATTAACTTTCAGAAGTTCACAGATCAGCTGAAGAATTAAGTGGCAGCAAATTTAGTGGTCCTATTTCTTAGCAAATCCCACAACAGGGTCAACTCACACAGAAGACAGAGAGCCTCATGGTTCACCTTTTTTCTTAGGTACAGTACAACACCACAGATTAGTGAAACGCTGTCTTTAAAGCTGGAAAGCCCGAAGTTAGAGCAATGCTTCAAACATCTGTGGAATGGAACATGTGAACACTAATTTAATGCCAGGGTCTTCTGTAGGAGTGGGGGAAGAAAGCGAAGGAGCAAGTAATTCAAGTAAAAGTTGAGGAGAGCTTTATTCACAGGGAAAGCATCTGGAAATTTCAGTAGCTGCATTGATGTATCCATCTCTCTTTATGGTTATTAAAATATTTCACAGGAACTTTAAAGCAAGATTTACGTAGAAAGGTCCTAGACCTACATGCAGGATACTTTATACTTGTATTCTCCCCTCATGAATAATGAAGCCTGCACTACATCATCTCTTCTTACCCACCTAAAGAAAGAACTAACTCTTCACGTGCTGCTCTGCCATCCACTCTCTTCAAAACAGTCCAACAGTTGAGACTGCTCTGCTTCCTGCTAATTAAAAGGAGCTGTGCGGAGCAATTTACCTTGGGCACCACCTGATCAAGGCAGATCAGGTATCAGGCAATCTTATCTGCAAGCAGCACAGACTGAATTCAGTGCAGAATGATTTACTCCTTCTGCACTTCTTCCCAAGAAGGCAAGAAGCAGCAATTTGCTGACTCATACAATTTACTTCAGCCATCCAGAAGCTCTGCTCCTCAGAGACAAATGGCTTTTCCAAGGTTGCTGAAATGGGAAACTGTGAAAGCAAATGACAAACAATGCATTTGCATTTTTAATCTCACTTCAAGAAACAAATTTGTAACTCAGCAAAATCTTAACCTGCAGGTTAACTGGTCTCTGGGTGCAGTCCGATTAACAGAAGTAAAACTGAACATTTTCAACATGCAAGGCTGGCTCCATAGCTGTGTCAAGCTTCTAATAAAATACATGAAAGATTCTCCTGCTGTAAAATTATTTTAATTCATTTCAACAGGGAAAAACCTACAGTATGTTAATGATTTTAAAATTGTCATAATATTCTTCTTCCATATGATGAATCATTGCATTAGAAAATATAATCTGGTTCAAATTTACATCCATAAATTGCATTACAATAGTGAATAAAATGTTAGTCATTTGAGAGTTTGTAAAATTTTAAATTTTAAAAATTTGTAAAACTTTAGTACTGTTTGAGATATTAACCAAAGCTTGCTCTGACTTCAATCTTCGAGTTTTACTTGACTAAGAAGAAATTTTCGGAATTTCAGGCATAAGAGATTAGCTAACATGCAAAACGGACAACCATTTCAGACCACTTACTAGGGCATGACACAGTAACCCAGATTTCCAGTTTATCTTTTAGGGAAGCGAAACAAAGAGTTTAAACTGAATTATATCCTACTGCGCATCAGGGAGATATTTCATGAAGGACAGCTTCATGAAAACACCCTCCTTTCAGTTTCAATTAAAAGTCAGGAACAAGCCTTACCCTGGCTACAAAATGCATATTGCTTCACCACTGAATAGATATTTTCTGAAAAATCCCTACAAAGCTCCAATTTCTAACAGCAGTACTGAAGGTATCTACTGTACTACATGGGAATTCTCAATATGCTTTGCCCCTGGCATTTCCTACTTTTAGTACAGACCCCTTTAACAGGCCACTTCCAGGCTTTTCCATCTTAACAGGATGGAGGTCGCATGGAGCCCAGGTTCGTAGGTCTGCCCTCAAGGAGCTGTGACCCAAACATGCACCTCCTCTGCTTCTTGGCATCTCTACAACTTCAAGGCATGGGGGCTGGAGAACAGGAGGGCTCTCCCCCGCACCCTCACGAAATCATTTCCTGGCAAGGGCCTTCTGACTTCAGTTGCTCCTCCATGGCTCCTGTCACTAAGGATTAGTCAATTGTAGCCATTCTCCAAAAAATGAATGTCCTTAGATACCTTCAAGTCCCAGTCAAATGCTAAATACACAGTCATTATGTGTGTGTGCGCACATCAAAGCTGCTGCTCCTCCCCATCTTCCAGAGATTCTCCCTATAACCTTAAAACAGGCCAGGCTTTCAAAAGCACTTCAAAGCAAAAGGGCAAGACTTTCCTTTCACTCACGATACATCGAGATGCCTTTGAGCTCTGGGGAAGCAAGGCTTTTGGGAGGAAGACTAGAAAGGCATTTGCTGGCTAACTAGTTTCTACAACTAACTTTAGTAAAAGCTTGACTTTAAAGGTGTGTAAAATCAGTGTGATGCATTAGTTCTGCATAAGGTCAATATTTGCTAGATTTTAAGCCGCATTAGCTCTGTATTTCCTTTGACTTCTGCTTTAGGTGGAAGTATTCTTCAGCAAGGAATTATTTATTTTGTTGCCTACAGTACTTGCACCCTAAAATAACATTTCAGAGTTTTAAATTTTAAGACACACTATCTCTGAAACATTTTGGTTCTCGGGAAAAGGCACCTGCAAGACTCAAGTATGCGCTGAACAGACCGCACTCTGGGTTGCGCAGGCCAGAAATGATTCCCTGCTCCTTCCCTTTGCCAGGGCTTGCTGAGGTCTCCCCCAAATATCTTCCTAGGCCTCTGCTTGGTTGTCTATCTGTACCTATCTGTATTTTTCTCTGTGCATCTGCATCTTCCACACATAGTCATATCCACTAGCTACCAGTTCTTACTAACTCTACCATAATAGATGCACGAAAGTGAGGAATGAAGCAACTCAGCACAACACAAAAGGGCATGATCAGAAACTTTTGAACAAGAACAGCAGAAGCCAGACAGGAAGGGAAATTAAAAGCAAGAAAAGTAACCAGGAGCGGAAATACCTATGAATAAGAGGTAAGAGTGCATAGATACAGTATTTGCCACATGCTACCAGCTGAACTCCAGCTCCAAATATTCCCTGGTTCTTCCGGGGAATGGCTGGGTCAGCAGCTGGCAAGAGGGCAACCACCAACCTCTGCTGACTGTGCCACAAAAGACAACAGCTTATTACCACCGCCAGCTCATTCCAAGTGCTGCCGTCAAAATCCAGCCTTACCCTTCCAAAGCCCTGCCAAAAAGGCAGACCGCTAGGGTTTCTCACAACACAGTACCGGTTTTGTCTTTCATTTCAAAAAACACTTTCTCAACAAAACATATTACGATGAAGATGCTGAAGTTGCAAAATCAAATTCTGAGACGTTAAGAGAGGCAAGAATTAAGCTTGTCTGAACAACACTGTCTGAACAAAGCAGAGCCAAGGAGAAAAAAAACCTAACATGAAGCAAATAGGCAGTGAGTACTGGGTCATAGAGTGTGTTTCAGAGAGCTTCATTCAGTACGCAGGCTTGGCCAAAGCAAAGGTCTTGAAGGGAAAATAAGAGGTGATTGAGTAATTAAGGATCCACTCCCCTCCCTTCCCAAAACAAATCAAATGACCCTATCAAACCTTTCAAACCTTTCCTAGCCTCTTGTAGGTACTTGGAATTTGTGGTATTGACAAGATAGGGGCAGTTTTCTTGAATGCACGCAACTGCCCAGAGAACCTCTTTACATGCACTGAAAGAGCAGTAAAATAACCACTCTGGAACAAAACACATGCAAAGCCAAAACAACCACACAGAACTGGTCCGGACGTACAAATACTAACCTACACAAACTCCTTCCCCAACCTCCCCGTTCTGCCCCCTCCCCCCTCAAAGATATCCCTCCAAAGTGTTAAAGATACAGACAGAACAAGGTTTTATAGACAACCCTGAACAGCAATGAGGGTTTTCATAGCGGGTTTCAGAAACTGTGTATTTGAATAGTGGGATCACAAGCATTTTTCTCATCTCTCCTCTGGGAGGAAGAGTGCTCACGCAGCCCTCCTGAGACATAAGTAAGAGTTTCACCTGGTGACTTCACAAGGCA
>JAVCKT010022671.1:0-12551 GCA_032273925.1 Rhynchotus rufescens
GTCGCGGCGGGTGACGCGGCCGCCGCGGAGGGGCGGGGCGGCCGTTGGCGGCCGTTGCGGACCGTTGCCGACCGTTGGCAACCGTTGGCGGCCGTTGCGAGGGGCTGGTTGCCACCTCCGGCCAACTAGTCGGTTTTAAGTGCGGTGCTTGGTGTTGATCGCAGTTCGCAGTGCTTCGTTGTGTCTGTCCCTGCCGGTCCGCCATTCCCTTATGAGCGCGGCACTTGGCGGTGATCCCAGGTCCGCTGGCTTTCAGTGGTGCCATTTCCACCTCTGCTGGGCCATTACACGTCCCTTACACGTGCAGGGCTTGGTGGCACCCTCCGCTCCTGCTGAATTTCTGTCGGGTGACCTTCTGCTCACGGCCTGCACCTCTGCAAGCCAGCCCCGCTGTTCACGTGCCCACCTCACGCTCTCCATTTCAGTCCTCTTCCACTGAAAGACAGTTTTTCAGTAGCTTTGGCCAGCTAGTTCCCACCTATCTGCATGGCCCGTCATTTCTTCGCTGTACATACATTCCTGTTTTTTTTTGTGCTATGCAGCATTTAGTCTGGGCAGTCCCGGGCAGTCCCAGGCAGTCCCAGTCTCTCGCCATCACGTCACAGCCACTTAGTTCACCTGCCTCGCTCGTAACCGCTTGTGACAGCCTGTCAGCTAGTTCTGAGCCCACTTAATATGTCCTTTTCTGATGCTGTATTATGCTAATTTTTAATCAGTGTCAGGAGGTACTAAATCAGACTCTGTACAAACATCTGAGTAAATTACAATTATGTGATTACATTTATAAACCAAACGAGTAATGTCATCAAAGAATGAAATTGAGTTCGTCTGACAAGGTCTATTTTCCCCCCGAAAAGCATATTGGCTAGTGTTATACGTGTTTTTATTCCTTGGTCCTTACTTGATTTAATTTCCTATCACTTGTCTGTTACTTGCCTGGGGCAGATCCTCCTGATGCCCTAGAGACCCCAGGTCATCTCATTTGCCCTTTTTTGAACATTGGCATAATCTTCTATTATCTCCTTCATTTTCCAAGATTTATTAAAAATTAACAGCTTACCCAAGATCTCCTTAGCCAGCTCTCCAAGGACTGTTGCACGGAAGTTCCCTAGGCATCCTAATTTAAAAATCTTTATTCTAGTAGATGTTGTTTACCATCTTCGTTAGTTACTAAGGGTCTGGAAAGCACTTCCTCATTAGTAGATAATAAAGTGCCTCAATATGGAAGAGAAAATGTTAACATTTCTGCCACTTCTGTACCATTTTTTTCTGTCCAGTAGTAGGATCTCTCCTGTTCTTAATATACCTACCCCTCTCCCTTACAGTCTATTGTCTTCATTTTTTATAACATTTTCCCCATATTCCCCAATTATAAAATCATAGCTTTTAAGTTACGTAGAGAGCTCATAAGAATTCATAGACATTTCTCTCTGTATTTTTGTGTCATTTTTTCTCATCTAGGAGAGGAGGGAGACAGACTTTCCGAAGCGTCTCTGTGTATATGTGTTGGGACTGTCCTTTTTGCCTCTTAATTATTGTAATCAGGTTGTGATTGCTAGTTGCTAAGCAATCAACATTTTCCTGTCCCGTGATTAAATTGTTTGACATTATGAATTCCAAAATACCTTTCCCGAATAGCCTGGAATAACTTCTGTCCCAGAAAAAAAGTTTTGGAAACTGCAAGGATACGTGGCTGCTGGATATATGGTGCTTTTCCCTTATAGCACTTTTTGTACATTAGAGGAATGACTAGTGTGACTAATGAATGGGTGCCACCTCCACCTCCATTCTGCCCCTCCTGAATTAGATTAATCAGGATAAGTTATTGTTTCTTTATCTCTAAAACAATGATGTATTTTAATGTGGAACATTACCATCTCACATTTTCAATTTGCTTTATATTTTTTTTCTTAAAAGGATTATAGTAGAATATTTTAATTTTCTAATTTGGTGAATTGCCCTGACTGTTTCAGTAATGTTAATTAGATTTCATTTCTCCTCTGCAGTGAAAATGTTCCGTTCTTGCATGTTACTGAGGCTCAGAGATTTGGCATGCAAAAACCATTGAAAAATGTCCCTTTGGGTATGCGTTGGCCTAGAAATGGACCCGAGAGCATGGTCTTCATGCCATTGCTGTTTCATGCAGCGTTATCACCTTGGTTTCTGTTTGTCTAAAATTACTCTGCTCTGCTTCAAATAAGAGGCATTGAATGGATTAGGTTAATGTAAGAGTTATGGCTGTTCACAAACAGAGCGGGAGCTGAAGTGGCTCTGAATCACTAGGAAGCAGTCGCCATGCGAAGGTTTTATTTTCAGAGATCACATGTTGCCTGTGGCCTGCAAGCAACAAAATAAATAAAGAAGAACCAAAACCTGGAACGTAACTGTCCATGTAAAAAGCTCCAAGACGGCTTTTTTTTTTCTTTTTTCTTTTTTTTTTTCCTTGCTTGGAAGTAGGCACGTATATATGTCCAGGTCTGCATTAGTTCATTTAGTTCATTTCCTATATCTTTTTTTTTTTTTTTCTTTCATAGAAAAGGGAGGAGCATCAAGGGCGCATCAGTGAAGAGAGCCGCGATGCGGCACAACTGCCCGCGTGCAGGCGTGGAGCGAGGTCAGTTTTACAAGCCAGAAAGCCACAAATGGTTTTGGGCACCTCATCTGAGGGCCACGCGTCCCTTCCCAGATCCTGCCAGGGAGTTTAAGCTCTGCGAGGCGCTGGGTTTCGGGGGATAATGCTGTCTGCGACCCGCTGCCCAGGTGTGAGAGCAGATCAGGCAGGATGGACGCTCTTCCGGCAGGCTGACGTTGCCGTAACCACCATCCCCATGAGAATCCATCTGCTCATGAGGAAGAACTTCTTTCCTATGAGGGTGACAGCCCTGGAACAGGCTGCCCAGGGAGGCTGTGGAGTCTCCTTCTCTGGAGGTCTTCCAAACCTGCCTGTATGCCAGTCTGTGCCCCGTGCTCTGGGTGTCCCTGCTGGAGCAGGGGGTTGGACTAGATGATCTCTAGGGGTCCCTTCCAACCTCAGCCAGCCTATGATTCTGTGAACACTCCTATCCAAATAATTCATATACGTAGGGAAACAACTATTTTTTAAACTGCATTATCTAAAATCTTTTTTTTTTTAATTTGCGTTAATATCAAACAAAGACTTGTGTTTTTTCTGCTTTAAGTTCTTGCAGAAAAGTGATCTATTCCTTAATTAGCTAAAGATGAATTTAACTTTGAATACTTATGGAAATGAAAATTATGCTACCATTTTATGACGGTCACATTAAAAAATGCAGCGACACGTGATCAGGTGAATTTTGCCATTAACTTTATTCTCTGAGCTGTTCTTGGCAACTGTTCTTGTATAAATTAAAGTTCTTGCTTTGACATAGGTGAGAAGCAGAAATGGTTGAGTGAAGCTTGTTAAGTTTCTGAATATATTCTTAGATGAAGGCAGAATCTGTTGGATTCAGCTTAATGGTCCTCTCTTATGTATGGAGGAGTTTCTTCCCTCGGTGACTGTAGCTTTCAAGTAGTTTTTTGCATCCTTGTTTTCTTGCTCTGCTCTGGTGGCAGCTGCTACTGCAGGTCACTGTGACATGTTGTGGCAGTCACGTATCAGCCTGGAAGTTCTTTGGCTTGGGCTGATGAAATGCTGCTTGTTTGTGGTGCAGTGAAGGGAGAAAGCCTTCCTGACATGCAAACCTGTGGTGGAAACCAAGCAGGGTCCCCCAAAAGGAAAAGATGGAGCCCTAAGACTAAAAGAAGTCCTTAGGAGGCAGTTCTGGATAGAGCACTAGGTTGCAGCAAACAACTCAGTCTTGCTCTCTGCCACAGCCTGCTAAACAGACTGTAACTTTCACATCCCTTTTAACATTCAAATTATTAACCACTTGGAACAAAGCTAACCGCTTTTATATAGTTTTAACTTCGTGTCTTAGCCTTTCTGTGGTGAGTTCAGAGTCGCCTGCTCTACAGGTTTTTTGCCAAATTCTTGTCTTTCAGCACGCCATCTCTTAGTCTGTCTGACAGGATAGGAGGAAGGATTGTGAAGTCTTATATTGACTGTCTGGAGCAATAAAAAGGTCTAGACCAGAAAAGTATTTATTAACAGAAAGTTAATATCCTTTTGTTTGTTTGTTTGTTTTGAGTTCTACGGGTGCCCGAGTCATTATCCAGAGAGATTTAGCTGTTCTTCAGTCCATCACTGGAGAGACAAAACAATGCTAGATTAGCATCCTCACAGACAGGAATGAGGAAGCTCCTTACACTATCAGTGCATCAAGTGCTGGTACTAAAATCAATGCAACTAAGACTAGTTAGGAAGGTCCTGTGTAATATGATCCTACTGCTCCCAGAGTGCCTTATTGCATAGGAGAAAGGGGCAATTGGTGTAGGAGTTTCTGTGAGAAAGAATTGAGAGAAAATCTGGCTAATCTTGGGGAAGATCTGCGAGGAAGCAGTGTCTGGTATCAGTGGTTAATGTTGCAGCTTCGACAACACAAAGTTCTGTGGAAAGCTGTAACAGGGATGCTACAATTCCAGTTATTTTTATGTACAGAGAAATCTATGATACAGTCCTATGGAATCATTATTTGAGTGAGGAGGGAAGCCATACTGCATTAACTTCCTTTCCTCTGGTGAGCTTGGAGCGTCCTCTCCTTTTTCCTACTAATTTATAGGATAGCAGGGGAGAGGGAGAGGTGATTTATCATGGAAGCAGGGGAGCCATAACTGGTCTTGCAGGAGCACTGATTGCTTTGCTTTGGTTCTAGGCACGGTGAGCTGCACATTGTTCCTGGCTGTTAATGGCCTCTATTCGGCCAGCGATGATGTGATAGAGCTGACGCCAACCAACTTCAACCGGGAGGTCATTCAGAGTGAGAGCTTGTGGCTCGTGGAGTTCTATGCCCCGTGGTAAGTAACTCAGCTGCAATCTGCTTTCTCTTACCTTGCACCACAGCGAGCTGGTGTTGACCAGCCAAGGGTTTTGTTCTCTTGCTGACAACACAGTCCTCAGTTTGGTGGCCACATGATGAGCAAGATTAGCTGTGGTGTGAATTCCTATTTTCAACATCCTCACCAGGGGAAAAAGGAGAAATTTAGTTTGGATTTGGCAAATGGGGTGTAACAGCAAAATCTTACATGCTGCTTTACTACAACTATTTTTCTGCTGAGATTACTGTTTAAAACTGAGTGATTGAAGTGCCGTAGAGAGAGGAGGAAGTTCCTCAACTCTGTCTGTCTTAAACTGATCTTGAATTGAAAGTGCACACCTGTTTACACTTAGAATTTCTATTTCCTAATTTCAGTGTGATCTTAATTTACCACCTCCTTTTGCCATCCCACTTGCCTCCAGAGCAACCTGCTTCATCCTCTGTGTGAAGCTGGTGGTGCAGACCGCAGCTTCATGGGCGTCCCCTGCACTGCCCCTCTCCAGACCTCTGCATTCTGAAGAAAGGGCCTCTCGTTGCGGCAGCACTGAGAGCACAGGCGTGGGAAAAGGAGCTGCCTGCCCCTTGTTCTGGTGTCGCTGCAGCTTCACAGCAGGAGCAGGGGACAGAGCACAGAGTGGCTGTCACTGTGGCCAGCTCCCTTTCCTCACACCTGGGATGCGATGATTACACACGAGTTGCCAGTCAGCTGTTGGTCTCCAGCCATGGAGGAGATGAACAAGAATTTGTGACATGTCTCATTAAGGAGTTATCTCTAGAGTGGTTTTTTTTTGCTTCTATCAGAAGCTCATGTCTATTTTAGCTTGTAAAACACCACTGTGCAAATTTGGATTTTGGTGGCTGCATTTTTCTGCGTGGTAAAAACATTGAATAACTTGACACTTCTTTACTCACTTCCATCTCAAAACCTTTCGTAATTGGATCGTGGTTTTAACAAGCGTTTGGATTTTTCTTGTAAAGAGTTAGGTGACTCCTCACCACTTCATGTAATTACTTGAAATAAGACACTTTATATTCCAGATCAACTGTTATCAAGCACTGTATGTGCAAGACGATCATTTCTAGGCTGAGGCCATACAGGTTAACTTACACCTGGGATTAGTAGAATTTACTTTATTATTGTGTGAGGTTTTGTGCTTGTTCTCTTTTGTCAATGTTTAAAGAAATTCTGGGGCAAGTGTAGCGTGTGCATGTGCACAAGTGTGTGTGCCTTCCATTTCTGCTGAGGGTGTCTGGGTACACTTGAATATCGCCACTGATCTGGGTGCTTGAACTGTTCTGCTCTGTAGGAATTGTTTTCACGGCAAAAGCACTGATGGAATTCCATCTCTGTGGTTCCTTTTTCCGTGGTTCAGCAGTGTTAGATGCAAGTTCTTTCAGTTCTGCCTTTACACCTACTGAGTTACAGGTTGCCCTCTTGGATGTATTTAGATGCTTCTTTGAAAGAGGTGTTTGCAAAACAGTATCTCTGGAGGTTATTTCTCAACATCTGAGTGATGCTGTGATGCAGCATCGTGACATCAGCTTTTTATTTATAAACGAACTATTTATTTATTTATTTACCTCTCTTAAAAGGTGTGGTCATTGTCAAAGACTTACCCCTGAATGGAAGAAAGCAGCAACAGCATTAAAAGTAAGTTTAAGTTTTCCCCAGCGCCTGTGTGGTTGCTAATTAAGGACGGTTTGGTTCTTTATCATCCAGCTTAGGAGCAGAGTCGAGGAGGAGAAGTCCCCTGAAGTGCTGCTTGGTCAGGCTTGCAGAAGTGGTGCTCCTCTCACCTGAGAAGTGATGCATCACCAGCAATCAGAAAAAAAATATAAAAAAGAAGTCATTAGAGAGGTTTTGTAGAGCACTGTAGAGGAAGCAAGACAATTCTGTGCTGGAATGTGTCCATTTCTGTTTTCCAAGGCTGCTCTTACCACCATCAAGATGCTGGAACCCATCCATCCTTGAGATTATTGTGGGTTTTTTTCTTTCCTTCCTTGCTATCCTGTCACTTGCCTTTGAAGTTCAGAAACATCATGAACTGAGTGTTTGAACACAGTTCTGTAAACTGTGGGTGATGAGCATTTGTTTCATTGCAGAAGATTTGGTCATGCAAAGACTTGTTGAACTTCTGCATAAATTAAATCCTCTTAAAAAAAGTCAACTGTTCCGAATTTAGAAACTCTTGAGGGTGAAGAAGAATTAGGCACATAAGGTTTTCCCATGATGTAATGCTGTCTGTTCCTTGTGGTGCCCGTTCTCCTACCTTTCTAATAACTACCTATACATTGTTCAAAGTATGAAGTGGATTAAATCACAGCAGAAGATTTGTCTCACACAGTTTCTGTTTTTACTTCCCCAGGGTGTCGTGAAAGTAGGTGCCGTAGATGCTGATAAGCACCAGTCCTTGGGCGGGCAATACGGCGTCAGAGGGTTTCCAACTATCAAGATTTTTGGAGCCAACAAAAACAAAGCAGAAGATTATCAGGGTAAATCTGATGCCCTTTCACATGTTGCATGCCTTGAAAGTGTCCTTGAAGACAGTATTTATGGTGCCTGTTAATGCTGCTTTATGTAGTATTTTCTTCCTGTTTAATGCTTACAATTAGTAGCTGTTTGAGAGACACAAGCGGGAGTTGTTTGATCAGGTTGTGCCTGTCTCTGAGCTACTTGTCCCATTCCAAGTTTGTAGTTGGAGGAGGTTAAGAAGCAGTTCAGGGAATTGTTCCTTTCTGTTTGCTGGGAGCTTGTCATAGTCCTCCCCTTTCAGATGACGTGAGTTTGGAAGTGGAGTGAATCCTACTGGATGTAACATCACTCTTACCATGCCATCTGCAGGCCAGTCCTTCTCTGCCTGAATCCAGCAGAAGTTTTGGTCCTTGAGCTGAGAACCGAGTCAGTTGTTGACCTTAAACATGCTTTTTGGTGCTTTAATTGTTCATTTTTCTGCATTGCAGGTGGCAGGACAAGTGACGCTATTGTCGATGCTGCTCTAAGTGCTCTTCGGTCCCTGGTGAAAGAACGTCTGAGTGGCAGAAGTGGAGGATATAGTTCTGGGAAACAGGTATTTATCAGGGAATGTGTAACTTTATTTGTAAGTAGAGGCTCTCCTGTGCCAGAGAGCAGGGGCTTGTGCACTCTGTTAACAGAATCACAGAGCAGTAGAGGTTTGCAGGGACCTGTGTTGCAGAAAAACTCCAGTGCAACACATCTGCTTTCAGCAGGGTCAGTTATAGAAGGCCACTCAGGACCATGTCCGGTCAGATTTTGAGCATCTCCAAGAATGGACTTCCCCCTTCTTCTCAGGCAGCCCATTCCAGTGTTCAGATTCCCTCAAGTAAAGGAAAAGATATATTTGTATGTTTAAGTGGCATTTCTTTTGTAGCAATTTATGTCCATTGCTTCTTGTCCTGTCACTGGGCACCACTGGGAAGAGTCTGGCTCTGTCTGCCTTCCATCAAGCGACTGTACACAGCTAATAAGATCCCCACAGAGCCTTCTCTTCTCAAAGTTAAACAGTCTCAGTTCCCTCAGCCTCTGTTCATGCAGTAGATGCTCTAAGCCCATAATCGTCATCATGGCCCTTGATGTGGAAGTTCATCCACTGCTTTCCCTCCATTCACCAAGCCTGTCTTCAGACATGACTTTCCCTTTTCAAATCCATGCTGGCTACTCCCAGTCATCTTTGGGTCTTAAATGTGCCTGGAAATGGCTTCCAGGAGAGTTAGGTCTGACATCTTCCAGCAGTCAAGGTGGTTCTGTTTGGTGTCAGCATCTCTGTTTTCTAGGATCTAGTCTAACCTGGATAGGTAAGGGTGTTTCCCATGCCAGAGTTCTCCCTCAAAATGAATGGCAAAGCTCCTGACTCCTAGTGCTGCTCTTAAATCATGAAAGAAGCACCCTCTGGCATCACCAGGTTGACAGAGTAGGAGACCTGAGTGGACTGTAGGGTATTCCCTACTCACCCATGCCTCCTGGAAGCCAGGATACAGTGTGTGGGGAGAAGAGTGAGTGCCCTGCTCTCTGACTGTGAAGAACAGAGATTATGTGGGAATGTTACCAGTGAGATACAGTTTGACCTGGATTCTGCTCTTCAAAAGAAGCTTCACTGGCTTTTTTTTGGAATTTCTGTGGGAATAGGCCGTGGATCACGTTGTGTCCTGCTCTACAGTGGGAGAGTTGCACCGTGTAATGTTGCCTGTCTTGTATATATCACTTTGTATAACATGACACATAGGAGATGGCTTGTGTGGGAGACCAAGTTTGGTTATTTCTTATTTGAGGGTCTGTGTGTGTCTCTTCCAGAGCCGAGAGAGCGGAGGTGGAGATAAGAAGGATGTGATCGAGCTGACTGATGACAGCTTTGATAAGAACGTCCTAAACAGTGACGATGTGTGGATGGTGGAGTTCTATGCCCCTTGGTGTGGGCACTGCAAAAAGTAACTAAGCTTTGTGAAAATTCATTTCCAGTTAGCGCTTGTTTGCGTGGAATAACCTTCATCCCCTCAGAGGGGCTGTATGCTGCTTCTTATACCAGAAGGGACTTGGTTTTGTTCCATAAAGTGTAATACTGAAGCTGTGTGGGCTTCTGCTCAGAGCACTTAGGTGCTTTTCAACAATTAAGAGTATTTTCTTGCAGTGCTCCTGCTTAGTAGTAAAATTCCCCCTCACCATTGTTCAAGATCGTTATATTAGCTGTTCATCCCTTCTCATGCAGGATTTAAGGAATTCTCCTGTGGAATAATCAGACTAGCTATTATTCTTCACAAATACTTCTTTTTCTTTTTTTTTCTCCTAAGAGAAGAATATATTGCATAGTATAGACATGTCATGTACTGTTGCTAACTTCTGAAGTGCTTAGAGCACTGATAATCTCTGTTTTTTCAGTCTGGAGCCGGAATGGGCAGCAGCGGCCACTGAAGTGAAGGAGCAAACTAAGGGCAAAGTCAAGCTGGCTGCAGTGGATGCGACCGTCAATCAGATGCTGGCCACTCGATATGGGGTGAGTGTGATCTGCAGGGCTTCCCGTTCCTTTTCCATCTCCAGGAAGTCAAATCGACCTTTAGTGCTTACAGAATTATTTCCTAACCTAGTGCTTCTTAGTGTTTTGTACTAAAAATACTGTTAAGAGTGGCACGTGACGTTTTTCCACAAACGTCTTTCCTCAATATGAGGTAGCAAGAAGAACAAATAGGTGAGAAGAAAATAGGGTAAATAGGGATGTTGATAATGAAGATTTTCCATGAGATCTTGTATAACTTCAACATCCTAAGTGAGAAGTGTCTCCTTTCAGGCTGTCATGGATGCTGGCCAGGTATTTGCAGAACACAGTTGGGTTCCTATACAGGAGCTATACTGTTTTTGTGAGCCAGTTATCAGGGATCACTCTAAAAGTATCAGCTGCTTGGATGGGTTTTGCTTTGGGCCTAGAGAGAACTGGCAGTCTTTAAATCCCAGTGATACAGTACAGGGAAGCTTAATGTTCTGCTTAAAATGTCCTTGTAAGTGCAAGGACACTGGGTAGGTATCCACAAATTCCGGTTGCTGGAGGTGGAGCAGAGGGAGTCTAGGATGCAGTGATGGCCACGAAGACACAACACCATTTTCCTAGGGCCAAAATGCAATCAAGGTCTTAAGACCTCAATATCTTAAAAATATGAAGGGTCTATATGGTCCCCCTGGGAATTAAGCATGTAGCGTGGTGTTTCTAAACTGTAAGACCATTTCAGCTTCGTTGGTAATAAAATTTGAAACTTCACTTATATTAACACTGTTTTTAAACATTGATAGGGAACCGCAAAACTGTTAAATTGAGTCATAAGCTATTAAGACTTGTTTCTCTCTTCCCTTCTTAAAACTTGTTTCTCTCTTTCCTTTCTCTTAATCTAGAACACATAAGGATAGCAGGTAACTTCCACCATAAATGTTCAGATTTGTTTGAAATGATTTTAACTTCTCTTGCAGATTCGTGGATTTCCCACAATCAAAATCTTTCAAAAAGGAGAAGATCCTGCTGATTATGAAGGTGGAAGAACTAGGTCTGATATCGTTGCTCGTGCCTTGGACCTGTTTTCAGATAATGCACCACCACCCGAGCTCCTGGAGGTATGTGGATTGTAAATAACACAGCCAAAGTGTGCTGTGTGTGCACTAGTTTTGTGGCAGAAATATCCAAAGAGCACAAGTTTTCCAGTCTCTGCTGGGAATATATTGTTCATTGATGGGCTGTCAGAAGAGAAGGCACAAGCAGCACTGGTACCAGGGTGAATTATCACTGTGCCCAAATGGTCCCCAGAGAGAGTGAGTGACAAGGGTTGGGTTCTGTGCCCTGTGTTGCTTTGAGAGCTGCATCTCCAGTGCTGGAGTTGGATGAAGCTTGTGGTTTTTGCTTGTTGTCCAGAAAGCCCCACTCTTATATAATGGTCCTCATTTCCACCATTGACAGAGAAGCATTTATGTTTAATGGGCTGATTCCTTTTTAAGGTGATGGAGGGATCCCATAAAACTGATATTTTGCTGTCTTGTCAGTTAGTGCTGCGCCCTGCTGGCTCTCCTTAAGCCGACAGCAGCAGGATTGGCACTGACAAGGCACGTGCATAGCTCTGGGTGTGCAGAGTAATTTGCAGTTTATTAGAGCTGCAGTTTTAGACCATCACTGGTCCAAGAAAAGTGTTTCTGAACAAGCAGTGACATTTTACTGGCCTGTCTGACAGCATTATTTATTACTGATAACTGCTGCTGCTTTCCTGTTGCTACAAGTAGGAACAGAAATCTTGGTGAAGCTTTTGTCTAAGTCTTGTGTTGGGGAAGCAGTGATGCAGGAGAGGCTTTTAAGCTGTTAGGCTGTTTCAGAAACCTCAAGTAGGACAGAGTGTGTGGGTTGGTGGAGGGAGGTGCAGTTGCAGCTGGGTGCTCCAAACTGTCACTGACCTTCTGCTTTTTCCTTCCAGATTGTTAGTGAAGATGTCCTGAAGACCACCTGTGATGCTCATCAGCTCTGCATCATTTCTGTCCTGCCTCATATCCTTGACACAGGTAGAATTCAAGGAATCAGTCTTCTGAACTAATTTGTCACCTAAGGCATGTAGTTGTGCTTCATAATTTGTGTGATTCTGTCCTGTCAAACAGGAGCCTCAGGGAGGAATTCTTACTTGGATGTCATGTTGAAAATGGCTGAAAAATACAAAAAGAAAATGTGGGGGTAAGTGTCATTGTAGGCTGGGCTGGACCTCTTGGTGAAAAGATGGGAGATTTTTAAAGAGGCTGTGGAAGGGAACATTGCATGATAGTAATTTGTTTGCAAATAGCTGGTCCTTGTCTAGGATCCCACATCGCAGTGTGTTTTGCAACAGTTCCTAGCTTTGCTGTAGGGATGGATACATCTTATATTGAAATAAAAGTGGCAGTTCATTAACAACGTATATCATATTCCTAAAGAAGCAGGCCATAGAGCTTTGCTGCTTCCTCTAGGATGCAGAGTAGGGTATGTGGCACCCATTTCCTTTCCCAGAAGCCGGGGGGGTTGCTGAAGAGGGAGTGTTGGCTTCATTAGGAAGCGAGGGCTGTTGTGACCCAGTGACTGCTCTGACGATGGGACGAGATGACGTTTGTGC
>JAVCKT010022672.1:0-18718 GCA_032273925.1 Rhynchotus rufescens
TTTTTTTTTTTTTTTTTTTCCTTTTTTCTTTTCTTTTTTTTTTTTTTTTTAAATAAGTCCATTGCAAAGTTGTTTCCATTATTAAATTCATCATGACACAGTCCCCGGGAACACACGTTTCAGGTTCCCTTCAGAACTGCAAAGTCCTGCCGTTTCAGGTTGAGAGCATTGGATGAGTCTTCTAGGACGGTGAACATCAGCAACAAGGAAAACTGCTCCCTTCCAAAACCCCAGTGCAGACCAGCTGTTTAAGCGCATCTCTGAAACGGAGCCGCCACCGCTCCTGCCTATGCCCTGGAGCAGTCAGCATGGTCCTAGTGGGAAATGAAGAAGAGATGTCACCTCCACCCAGCCCATGCACCTCCACCAGGTCCATGTTTGATGGCTGGGCAGTGATGCTCATGGTAGAGCACCCAAGACTGACCTTCCTTTGCTTTGGAAGGGGGCTGAAACAGGTGTAGAAGCTGTAGGAATTTGCCCTTAACTAGATAGGCACATCGAAGGAGACGAATTAAAAACAACAAAATCCGAACCGTTTGATTTCTCCCCTTAGGAAAAAAGAATCACATTTTCTCTCACTTGAAAGAAATGAGAAATTTTACTTTCATCTGCCGTTGTTGTGTCTGAACAAAGCTAGCCGATTACTTGATATCTCAGCTCTGATTTGGGGGGTATTTTTTATCCCTCTAAGAGATTCAGAGGGTGGTAAAAAGCCTCATTGTAATTCAGTAATTAGTATGTCTCCTTCTTCTCTTGACCAGGAATGCAAGGGTATCCTTTTCTGTGGATGTCATTTTCTCTCTGGTCCCTTGTACTTTAATTTCCTAGATGTGAAGACAGGAACAGAAGATGAATTAGATATTGAAATGAGAGGATATGAATATGACTCTGTTCTGTAGAAAATTTTATTTAGAAGACTTTTATAGTTAAACAAAACAGAATAAAGGGCTTAATAAATAAATTGTAATGAGCAAAATATTTTTATGCTTTCAGAACTTTTATTTATTTATTTATTCATTTATTTATTTATTTTTCTGGAGAACAAACTTAGTTTAAAGAAAATCCAGAGCTTTCGTGAACTTGTTCCAGTGCCTTTTCTGTTCTCCCACCTACCATCCCCATCTAGGTTTTGTGTTTTGGGAGTTGAAATAACTTTTTGTTGTTGTTGTTATGCCTAACACAGCAGTGTCTTGGTGCTTGATTAGTTTCTCTAGGTGCTACTGATTCACAAGTGCTAGAGGTAGACAGGCTGTGTTTGCTACCTGACTGAAGGGGTCTTAGACAAGACGAGCTTGTCTATCTCTGCTTTCAAATACACAGGGACTAGTTTGAAAGAAATGAGGTATTGCTTCTGGATGAAGGAGGGGACTCATACATTGCTAATATTTGTTTTCTCATATATACATACATTTTATATATATATATATATATTTGTCTTAAAGGCATATTTGTATTCTGCCTTTCCTGATCTCACAGGGGATTCTGTCTCAGCCAGGCTTGGTTAGTGCACTGCTTTTCCAACTCCTACGGATGATGACTGAGCTCTTCTGAGGTTAAAAGCCCCAGTGATAAGACACTACTGTCAGTGTAGGAGAGGCTCATACTTTCCTTAACGCTTCTCTCTGCTCTGCTCCTTCCACCAACCTCTTTTACACTACACAGCAGAGACCTTGCTACCTTCCTTAAAGGGTTCCTCAATATTTCTTCACCTCCCTGAATCAGCTCCTTTCTGGGAACGCTGCTTGCAACAGAAGGCGTCTTTGTGAAGGAGATGGGCTATTCTCAGGGGCATCCTAAGAACGTGGAACTCGTCCCAGAACGACCACAAACCTCAGTGCTTCCCGGCATGCACAAGCGATGTGCCTTCGCCCTCACGTCCTGCAGGAGCAACTCTGAGAGGTTCATGGTTTTTCTTCCCAAGGGCTGAGCTGGGATCTGCTGGTCAGTCTTCAGCTCTCTGTTTTTCTCCTTTGGAAGGTGCTCTTGCATGGCCTGAAGACCTGAGCAGATGGTGGAAAAAGGCACAATCACCACTTTTCTCATCTGCGAGTGCTGCAGATGCCTCTGTGAGTGCCAGGTGCCTGGGTGCCAGGAGCACTGCCACTAAAACTAAGGCCAGTGTTTGTCTGGCTCATCAGAGCCCTTCCTCTGACGTCTTCCGTGGTAGCCAGAGCAGGGAGTCTTCACGGCCACACTGCCCGGTAAACACGCTTTCCATGGAAAAAAACGGAGAGACCTTCTTTCCCCTATGTTGGAAATTTTTCATGAATTATTTTTGTTTAGGAAAACATGATATCATTCTGATGGTAAGAAAACAAACCAACGGTCCAGCTTTCTGTTACTCCTAAAATATCACCTCCTTTTTATTTCATTGAGGAATATAAAAGAAGAAAGTTCAGAAAAAAATACCCAAAACCAAACCCTAAGTCTGCTTCTCATCTTTTTCTTCTTTTTCTGCCTTTGGCCAGTGTTTGAAGAAAAGAAAGAGACTGCGAGAAAGAGCAAGTTTTCCTCTTGCAACTTTAAAACTTACAAAAGGAAAAGGATAGATTTTTTTTTTTCTGGTTGTAAAATGACTTCTTGGGGAAAATTTCTCTTAAGCGAACTTCTATTTTTCAGTCAAGTCATTCTAACCAGTTTGGCTCACCACATTTCATTGGTCTGCCTTTCTAGACCACAAATTATAGATGCCATAACAAATGTCAAAAATATAGCAGAATGTAATAAATTATATATGCACAGACACAAGAAAACAGTCATATATATATACACATATGTAAGTGTGTGTATAAATACTCATGTGTGTATACGTATATATAAAAATAAACACACAAATATGTAAATATATATCTACACACAGAAAGCATGGAAAGCAGGTCTGTCCACACTTGTAAGCCACAGTACTCCCTGAGAGGTCCTAATTCAAGAGGATCTCTTTTGTACCTTCAGAAAGTCCTTTTCCCTGCAAGATTTATCTGTGTTGCCCTCTGTTTTCATTGGCCCTATCAAATGCTCTGACCAGAAGGAAATTCGTGCAGCAGTACTACGAGGCTATGCTTCAATCAGCTGTTTGGCACATTTATGAGCTGTGCAAGTACAGCTTGAAAGATTTGCCTGTGTCACAAGAGAATGGCAACGCAGTCTGAAAATTACACTTAGGCTGCATCTTGTAGTGATAATAAAATTCAGGGCCTTTCAGGTAAGAATGTGAATACTTTACAAATGCCAATTAATTTCATTAGACCACACAGCAACTGTACATACTAGGTAAAAAGCAAGTTTCCTTCCTTCTGAAATGCTGCAAAAGTTGGAGTGTATAAAAGTTGTGCATTGCCACACCAGCAGTCATGAAGTGATGATAAAAGGAACTGTTTATTCAGTGGGAAAATAGGTGGGCTTAAGTTATGACAGTTCTGTTTTGGGTATATTAGTTGAGTTAACTGGCACCCATACAGGGTGTCTTGAAATAAGATCTGGGGATAAATCTTGCAGCTTACTGTTCCCAGTATCAGAGCAGTGGTTCAGCATTAATTTAGAAACCTTTCTCAGTATTCTCAGGATGGGGACAGAGCTGGGGAATGAGTAGCCTCCCCACCTCCTTAGCCAACCACTTTTCATATGGTGCATGGTGTCCCACACCTCTCCCCCAGCTACTTGGTCTTGTCCCACACTCTGCAGTATCATCCTCCTCACACCACAGTTGTGCTACCAATACAGTCGCAGGTTAGTAATAGCCCTCTATTTTATTAAATGTCCCTATGATTTTTGTTCCAGCAGGGAAATTCATTGTCAAACAGGTAGAAGAGGAATTCTCAAGGCACTGGAGATGCCATGAAGAGCAGTTCTCTCTGGATCTTTTATAGCTGTGCTCACTGAAAGTGCTACAACCCTTTAAACATCTTCTTTTTCCTACTTCCTCCATGAGGCACCCTGGGAATATAACATCCGCTTTTTATCTTGCAGACTTGTGCCCAAGATTAAGGTGGACCAAAGCTTAAGACGTGTACATAGTAGGGCATGATGTAGAAATTTTATCTGAACACAGAGTGAACCAGTGTGTCCTCCAGCGTGATTTTAGCTGGGATAACAGACCTCCCATGCAGGGCTTTCTGCCTCTGGTGCAGCTTTGAACTGATGGATCCATACTGCCTTTGGCTTCAGCCCTAGCTTGCTGGCCACCAATGCTGGGGTGCTTCTGCATTGCACTGCATCCTCAAGGCTCTCCTGCTTCTCCGCAGCTATTGTGAAAACTGGGGTCTAAACTGTAATCCCAAGCACTGCTGAAAAGCAGCCCTTAGGCCAGTTACTGCATCTTCCTTTAGCACTGCAGGCATGTCCTGCTCCGAAGGCTATTCCTCTCTGCTTGGGTTTCAGTGAGGATGCTCGAGGATTAAGGGAGGGCCTAATGGGACACTAACAGAAGCTGCTCTCAAAGACGGCAGTCTTGGGCTCCCAAGTTACTTCAAACTCTGCAATAGTTTCTCTGTTCTGCACCTCAGGCCTGTGATCACACTTCTCCAGCCATCATCAGCACCAGTCCTACTGAAAACAAGTCCCAGTGCCTGTCTGCAGCCATGCAGCCTTCCCAACTGGATCCTCCCATAGCATCCAGCAAGAGAGGAGGGAGTATTGCAGCATGACTGGAGGGTGCTTTTTTGGGGCCTTGATGGAGAAAAGAGAGGGATGAATTTACTCACACAAATGTACAAATGCACTCCTGGTTTGAAGCAGTGTTGTGCTACAGAATGCACCTTTGCCAAACAAAAGGAAATGGGAATCTCTAAGTAGTTCTACCTTTCAGGTTCTTATTTTTAGGAACTGGTTTCTGCTTGAGGGGCCGTCAGAAGCACCAGTGATACCCTCATGCTTTGAAGAGGGAATCACAGAAATCTCTTCTGCCAGGACACATAGTTGCTTGTCAGTTTTCCTTCTTTCCCAACTGGGCTTCAGGAATACGAGATCTCTAGCTCAGCGAGATAAGATGCAGGACTTAAGAGAGTTCTTTTCATCTCCTGGCTTGAATATATCAAAGATGTCAGAGCACAGTCAGGTACTAGCAAACGGGCACTTACCCGTAATCATACATGACATGGTCATCTTATTAAATCAATAGAGAGAGTTTTCATTTAATCTAAAAGTATTTTATTAATATTACTGGCTATCATAGCATTTATTTTAAAAATTTAAATTGGAATAATCAGGTTGTAGAGTCTTACAAAAATAGCAGAGCTACTTAAAACCTTTGTACTGAGGACCAGTTTGGGATTTGACATCAGGGCTGGGTCATGCTTGGGATTCATTCATTTTCTCACTCATATTTTTTCAGATGTACAGGGTTTACAGAATCACAGTGGGTGATGCTTTTAATTACCTTAATGCTACAGCTCTCTGATACCCAAGTCAGGTTTGTTCAGTTGAAAAGGCTCCTAAGTAACTTAGGTTAAATGAAAAGCTATCTGATGTATCTGATTCTTTTGCTAAATAATCTCTAAGCAACTTCCTGCTCCATTTACACAGCTTTAAGATCAAACAGGAATCACTGTTTGTGATTGTTGTGTCAAATACTAGTTTTTAAGATCTTTAACACTAGACCTTAGCTTTAGAAAAGATCTTTATTTTCAGTGTTGCAATTTGAAAGGAACAGGGGACTTTTTGTTTCTGAGTCTTCATGGGGATAACATTTGTGTTGTGAGGTGGCTGGACTGTGAACCTTATAATGCATAGTTTGCTCCACATTTTACTGATAGCTCTGATGCAATGGGAAAGTTAGAGGGCAAGATGCACATTGTATGCAAACAGGAAAATGATTTATTCTGGGATCTGTTAATAAGTGGTAAATGATTTCACACCTTTGTTGTAAACAGTTGTCGGTGACTACTGGGTGCTATGATCAGCACTGCACACTCAGAAAGGTTCTTGGTTAAATGAAGGCTTTGCCAGCACGAAGGACCCAGGGCTCTACCTGCCTTCTCAAAGACAGAAGTCTATTGAAAAGAAAAATAGGAAAATGAAGAATATCTATAAACATTTCAAAATGGCTAAGATTAAGGAGTGATGGAACAAGTCTAGCCCAGTGGTTTATGAAGGGATAAATGAGAACAAAAGCTATTTAGTTTTTTATCTTCTTTTTTTTATTAAGTTAAACTACTTACATACTATTTTCATGAGAAAGGGAGAAATAAAACAAAACCCCTAGAGTATAATGACTTGAGAAAATCTCAGTCCTTTGAAGTCAGAGGTTGAGAGGATTTTTATTTTTGATAGTATTGTCTTTGCTTCTGGACAGTCCTGAGCAGTGATATCTAAGGAGATTCACAGTCAGTCAGGGTAATGACTGTCCACCCACATGGCTTAATTGTTGGCTCACTCCTTCTCTGGACTGCTCCAAGCATTTTGAGTTTTTTTTCCAGATGGACGCTGGAACACAAATTTGGGAATGAATTGCCTGTGACTGCTCCCAGCTGGCCCCAGGAGGTAGTCAGCATCTGCTTATGTTCCCACCCAGTCCTGCCACATCATCCCGGTGGCCTTCACACCTTCACCTTCTTGCTCCTGCCCCCTCAGAGCATTCAATGCAGACTGCCAGACTGCAGACTGCCAATAAATGCAGACTGCCACAATGCAGACTGCCACATAAAGAAAGCTCTGGAGGGATTCAACACAGTCATCAGGTTATTACCTGGAGCAAATAATTGTGTCCTATTGTTGTTTGAAAAAATAGTGGTGTCACTCACCAACGCGGTTCTTGTGCCTCACTGGAGTTCCCTTAAACAGCTCCTCTTTTCCTACAGGACAAAGTAATTTGTTATTGAATGAATGGGCATAGGCAAACCCTGCTCTAGAGGATTGAATGAGCGAGGAAAGGATTAAAGTTACTCAAGCAAAGGTAGGTCTGGCATTTCTTAATTTTGCAAGTGAAATGCTGTTCTCTTAATGCATGTGTTAGTGTTACAGCTGCTTTGCTGTGCAAGTGCTGAGTATAAGACCAGATCCTACCATACAGCTTGACCAGGCATTGCTTTGTCCTTGATGAGGGAGTGCTGGTGCTTGAGTCATTCTGAAACAGAAAGGAAGCAAGAGAGAAGTCACAAGGGAAGATGCAAATAAGGAACATGGGTCACTGTTGGGTTCTCACAGACTCTGCACAGCTGAGGAGGTGCTTTTTGGTGGCAGTATCTAGAGACATGCCTCTGATGCCTGCTACAGCTTACCTGGACCCAGATAACATCTGTTTGAGTGGAACTACATACCTGTCTTTTCCATGGGATCCATAATTTCTCATGGCAAAAGGAACTCGGTGCACACACAAGTCTTTCCCCACTATGGAGTTAGGAATTAGCTAGGGTTTGCACTTGAATCCAGGTCCAAGAGAGAGCTAAGTCTGGTATAATAGATGGAAGAAGGAAGAAGAAGCTTTTATTTTTGCTGAATCTCTTGCATTATGGAACAGCAAGGGCAGCCTTCCTTAAACAACTTTAGTGTCAACATTGATCACAAACCTGGGAAAATTAGCTTTAGTATGAAACGGTGCCAATGGCATTCTGTCCCTTTCACTTCCTTCCTTTACTGCTATGCTGAAAGGTCAAGGATGAACGTTTAAGAACTAAAGAGTTTGAAGTAAATGTTTCCTTCTCTCAGTTTCACCCCTTCAGTGCATTTAGCCCTCTTTGTGCTAACCTGAACAACTTGCCAGAAGCCGCTACAGTTACTGTAAGTAATGCGGAGAGTTGCTTAGAATTGGTCTGTGCAGAAAAAAATGGCTTTTGTTTGAAAGCAGACAAAAAAACTGAAGTAACACAAATTAGTGTGGGCAATGAGTTTTGGCAAAAATAAAAGTAAAATTTTAAGCGTTTTTTGGCTAAAGATATTCCAAGTTTGGACCAAATACTGTTTGGGTTTGGCAGTTTTTGGAGTGTAGCTTTTCTGTTCTTGTCATTTTCAGTTTTCCATTGGGAAAGCAGATGTTTTCTGAACATTTTTGTCAAACTGAAAAATACCCTTCTTAGGGCAGCGATTTCTTGAGTGATGCACCTCAGAAGGGATCTGCTGGCAGGCCCTCCAATGTGATGTTCAAGGAGCCCTGAAGAAAATAGTTGCACTTCTCAAATGCTGGCAAATGCTGGCAAATGTCAAAACCCTCAAATAGTCATGATTTCCATCTTCTCATTGGACACAGTCCAAAGATGTTCATGTTGTTTCCATCTCTTCAACTGATCCCCCAAGAAGCTTTGGTTAATATAGCTCTTTTTTTGAAGCTACAATGTGCTTTCAAGGTTTTCTTGGGGGATGGTGCAACTGTAACAGTTCTCCAAACATTCTGATGTCTAAGAAGTCTTCCTCCAGATAGATCCAGAAAGAATATCTTGCCTAGGACTGGCAATGCATCCCTTTCCTTCAGTCTCAGCTTACCTTGGCTGCTTAATGGAAACATTTGTCTGGACAGTGCCTGCCATCCATCTGCACTGGGACAGCAGGAGTGACAAGATAAGAGGTGCTCTTGCATCCCTGAACCTCAGTTATACCTTGTTTAGGGTCAATGTTGCATCTGGATTCTCTGAGCTGAACTCTGCTCTGTACTTTTACTTCCTGCCTCTCACAAAAAGCTAAGACATTCAACCTCTGGAGCAAGGTAATGTGGTGATGGACTCCTGAGGCAGGGGTTAAATGGCATAATGTGACATCTTTGCTCCTACCTGCTCAAAGTGGGTACAGTCAGGAGAGTATATGGCAAATTAGCCAATGATCATGAACAAATGTAGAACCTGTAATACTGACATCCAATGTGGACCTGTATTGCAGTCACTAGAAGGATGATCTCATACAGGCAACACCTTTCTCCTCTCTGAATACCCTTTCCTTTGTAAGGAGTTCCACTGACAGTCTATGTCATCCCCTGGGTGTTACCCTCAGTCATGTTTGATATTTAAAGGAAGTTTGGCTAGGTAAGCAGAAATCAGACTGGTGGAAGGTCATTATGAACAACTCGCCTCTTGCAATTGCAATATAATGTCATAACTTGTCAGAAAACTTGTGCTAATGGACTTTGTTGGGAATGGAGAGATCTGTCATTACATGTTTATGTGGCTTAAGTTCGAGCTAGCAAATGATATAGTAAAGATATAGGAGAGGACAGATCTAATAAGCAGTCATCTGAGAGAGGCATTGCCTTCTGGCTTCTCAACTACTGTTAACTTTCTATCCAGGCATGTTCTAAGGGAAGAGGATGAGGTCAGGTAATCCAACATGTCCAGTTAAGATTGCCTGTATTAATTTTTCCAAGATCTATTCAGTTATTCAACACGACCCTCTGTGATAAGGATAAGTTTTTTTTTATCTTTTTATGCCATCTAGCCTCTCTCTCTTTGGATTGTCTCTGGGGTTCTCTTGGCCCATATGCCCAGCAGGTGGAACAACAGAGACATAAAATTGATCTGGAGCAATTTGACTGCCCTGACATGAGTCCAGATTGGTCAAGGTTAAAAAATGTTGAGAAAACAAGACAGACATGGGGTTAAAAGCCACACATATAACTTATAGGCCAGTCCGGTTAAGAGGAAGGGTGGCTGCTCGCTTTCTGGATGAGGTCTCTATGTGTTTCTGCTTTTCTTCTCTTTTTTTTTTTCCACTCCATGGTATGCTTCTCAGTCAAGTTGCGTCCCTAACTTCCAGATCCCAGTTTGGAATATTTTCCTGTGCTGTCCCAGATTCATTGCTGCCTGTGTGGGTGCTTTCCTTCTGTCAACAGAAGACTGCTGCCAGTGGGATTTGGGGTTGGCCTCGATGGTCAAGAAACCAATGTCTTCCCTGGTTTTGTTTAGAGACCTTCTGTTTCTCCTTGGTATTGACCTCAGAGATGATTATGGCATATGAGTCAGGCAGTAGGGCCAGTATCCTCTTGTTCTAGTGGTTTTAAGAATAAACAGGTGGCAGATTTAAAGAAAGCACTGATAAAATTTGTCCACAATACTCTTTCCTTTTTTTGCTTTCTCCCTCTTCCTTAGTGTTTTTTAGTAATTTCTGACTCCCTGCCCTTTTTCTGCTGGTGTTAGAGCCTACACTTGCTCTAAAGCCAAGCAGCCACTTACATGGCAGACTGTTGCATCCTCTGGTTGGCTCTTATCAACCAGCACAAACAGGCAGCAATACAAACCAGCATTCCCTGAGGGAGGACCCTCCTCACCTGGATGATCACAAGTACACAGTGGCATTCTCAGCCCATGCAATGCCTCTCAGAAGGACTGGTCAACGTGCAATGTTATCTTATAACTTGCACATCAATGTCAGCAGAGCCATCAAGTTCTCAAGTGAAGCTTATTGCCGTGTTGGCCTGCAGGAACCTGCTGCCTTTAGGTGGATTTGGAACACTGAGGGTTTTTTCCAGGTCACAACTCCTACCGGAGCTCTGTGGTAAGTGTTTGGAAGTACTAAAGTACCAGGATTTTTCTACTGTCAGGTGGATGGCAATCAAATGACAATGTGCTTTGGTCATGTAGGGTGCATTTCTTTTCACTTGACTTTGGATGCAATTACTGAAGTAGATCTTCTCTCTTCTCTAGAGCCAGAGGCATACTGGCAGTTTTGGTTGTCTGATGCTGAAATGAGAAGGCTATGTGTCTCCTTGACTTAGGAGAGGTCTAGTGCAGGCTTTTTGTCTTAGCAGGCAAATAGCCCTGTTAAGTGATGAGGAACAAATTTGGATAGGAGGATGTGGGATCAGATGAGGATGAGGCAGAAGGGCAAACCCCACATAGATATATGTGGAGGGTGAAACTGAGACTGAGTGTAAATAAAGGGGGAATTGATCAGATCAGTACCATATTTTTGAGGCTCACACATCTGGCTCCTGCCTTCTGTGTTGAGTGTAGGTCAGTCTGGAGTTCAGATCTTTGCCCTGCAGCCTCTTCACCATCCCTTGGTCCAGAACCAGCTGCAGTCTTGATATTCCTGCCACCATTTCACATCATTAGACAGGATCCATCCAGAGACATGCTGTAAAGAGACTCTGGCACTGGTGTATAAGGGAAAATACTTACCAGTTTCCTTCTGCCGCTTACCCTGTCACATAATCTGATGTACTGAGCCTGCTAGGACCATGGAGCACATGATTTCAGGCACCATGAAATACAGGGGATCTGGAGAAGAAGAGAGAGATTGTGCAGAACCTCCTCCCTCTGCCCCATCCAGGACTTTTGCCCCACCTGCAGCTCCAGTATCCTTGCATAGGAGGATGAGTGTGGTTCTACCAAAATGCCTTCCTAATCGTCTTTGCAGTGGTGCACCTGTGTGTGATGGAAGAGTGTAATTAGTGAGGGGAGAGAGACATTATTTAGGGTAAATTTTCACAGAAAGGAGCAGCTGAGTGATATTAAAAGAGAAGACATGTAGGCTGAATATGACAAGGAAGAAAACCTTGGCTGTGAGATATGTCTAATTTTCCCAGGGAAGTGGTAGAAACCTTATCACTTAGGACATTAAAATTAGGCAGCACAGAGCACTGCAAAAAATAGTGTTGTTAAATTCTCTTAACTGGTAAGTAGGTGGAGTGAAATGGCTTCATGTATCTCATGCATTTATTAATCCTTCCCAGAGCTATTCTCTGCATCCTAAAGAAATATTCCTTGGCTTCCAGCACTTTGTCTCACAAGTAATTAAGCAGAAATGAGTATATCACTAAGTGCATTTCAATGTGTGTCCTCAACTGGCTGGAACTCAACCCGGAGATTCAGGATCTGCTTGTAATTAACATTCCATAGTAAGACTCCACACCCTCCATTTGGCTCTTCCTAATTATGTGTTGGAAATACACATTTCTCCTACCATTAGTGATTTCAGCAGAGGAGTTTTAGCTGGGCTTTAAATTGCCTTCTACCTCAACTTAAATATTCCCTGTTATTTTAGGTTTGTAGACATTACACAAGTAAACCTTTTTCTCAAGGCGTCACAGGGAAAGAAGCCACTGACTCAAAAACTGCTGGGCTGCCTCCTGGCTTGGCGATATCACAGATTTAGGCTGTGATCTGCTAGTTCTTGTGGGTTTCAGTCCTGGATATTAAAGTGTCATTCCTAATTAACACCAGAGCCTACAGATGTGAAGGATGATTGGGAATGGGGATGGACAGGGATTTTTTTTTTTTTTTTTTTTTTGTTAAACTCTTTATCTTGCCAGTTCATCAGAACAACTTTATTAAGGCAATTTATCAGCTCTTGTCTGCTCTCTCCTGTGTGCTGCAGGGTGATGTGGCTATGTCACAGCTGGCACATCTGGCCAGGGACCTGCAGGTAGCCTGCAAGCTGGTGACTTTGCCCTGGATCTCAAATAAAGCCTGAAGGGATCTGCAGGGACATACGCCACCCGCTATGCTGGCCCTAGGTGCATCCCCAGGGAGCAGGCGAGAAAGTAGCTGGCTTGGCCCTGCCTTGGGTGGGAAATTCGAGCTGGCCACCCTGATGGAGCCTCCTCTGTCTGGGTACCGCTACAGCTGCTGCCAGGGCATCGGCGGTACGAAGGGCAGGGATAATGTGCGTCTGAGGGAAACCAAAACAGTCTGTTCCCAGACTCCATGCGGCTTTCAGTGCCCTTGCCTGTAGTGGTAATTAAAAGCAAACAAATCGGGATGAGCTCTGCCAGGCTGCCAGATCCCCACAGAGACACCTCAGCTTTCCTTTATGTTTTTTATGGTAATGGGAAGCCTAGTGTTGAACTGTTTGCTGCTACTAGTAAATGGTGACATATGAGATGTCCCTTTGGAGACATCAGATAAAATCAGGGCTCTAATAGAGCTGGTGGCAAAATTCCTATTGACTTCAATGGAACCAGAGTGTTTTGCACAGTTATTTTCCATATACAATTCACACAAGGGGATGCCCACCCGCCAAACAGTCCATTCTTTCCTCTAATGATTAATAAGTTAACAATAAGAATTTTTTTTTTCTGGAATGGTTTGTATTTGGGAAATCCAATTCTGACCTACTAAGCCTGCTCTGACTGTTTTAGCCGTGAGGCAAATTTGCAAACTGGCCTAGGGAAGCTGTTACTTGTTATTGTTACTTCAAAGACAGTCTATGTGGGAGAGGGAATGAGATGTGTTGGGATTAAAATACTCTAGCCGTAAAAAGCAGTAATAATTACCGTCTACATGTGGGCAAGTCAAAAGGGGTTATTACCAAAAGAAATTCAAGCTCATTCTGTTTGCAGAGAAAACTGCCTGAAATCTAACATTATTCAGGCGTGCAGCATGGATTGTTTTTAAATGCAGTTTTTTGCAAACACCGCTTTTATAAGGCCAAGTAAATGAGCAGAGATGACATTAAGAGGTTTGGCAATAGGTTAGTGAGGGTATAATGGAAATTACAGAAGGCAGGACTGTTCAGAGGAGATGCTGTGCCAGGGGCTGTATCCCATGAGCGTGGACAGCACTCCCAATGGTTGGCATGCGTGGTAGGAACCTCACCTTGACTGTGGGTCTTGACACTGTCCATGTGCTTCCTGAGCTGCCAGTCACTTGCTACCATATTAGGTTGCCCACCTCTGCATCTAGGTCAGGCATTAAAAGGATAGAATTTTAAAGGACTGTCAGGTTATCCGATTTGACGTCATCGATGCTTCCATATATCCCTGTCTGGATTCCAGTAACTATTGATTGGCTAATTCATATTTTCCCCAAACATATTTACCCCGGTGCAAGAATAGCATTATTCTGGATGTATATAATTTCATGCAAACTATTTTTCCACTAGGTCTCTTTTCACTGCTTTTTTATGAAAATTCTCTACAGACTTATCCATATGAATGGGAGGATAATCAGATCCTGGTTCTCCCTCATATCTGTTAGGATGCCTTCAAATGGAGAGGAGGATCTTGGCTTGCTGCTCTCCCATCTTTTGCAATGACCTTGGCAGACAGATGAACAGACAACTGCTATTTTTGCTGTTTAGGCTGCTGTGCTTTTTTTAAAGTCACCAAAGCCAATCCCAATCATTTTGTAAAACTTGTTCCATGTGGTTGAAAATATTGAAATTTTTCTGATTATGAAAGGAAGTGCTTCTTCCATTAGCTTTAATTAACAGACCGGTTTCCTAACCTACAGTTACTTGTGTGAGAAAATTCCTTATGCTTGAAAAATCTTGGCTACTGATGCCACATGCCATTCCTCCAGCCTTCAGTTTTGTGTTAGGAAGTTGAGCGTCTAAGCGTGTGTTTGTGTGTGTGATATCACTCTCTTATTATAACTGCTTCTGCTCACAAACTGCCATGCCACAATTCTGTCAGCTCCAAGATGAAGGTACTTAATAGCATCATTTGGGTTGTGTCTTACAGCGAGATTCAATCAGTTCTTTGTTGCATGCGTTGTTGGCTCTCATTTGATTGGGCAATGCCTGAGCGTACATTTGGTTTGGAAAGGCAGTTGCACAATGCTGTATTCCCTGTTGCTTCATGGAAACTTGGACTTCCTCTTAGCTTCACTTTCTGCGAGTTATGTTCTGCTGGGGAGCTGTCTTTGAACCAGAAAGCAGTCATGATAAGAGCATCTGTTTTATTTGTCTTTATTTATTTTTTCTATTCCAGGTCTGCAGACTTCATTCAGGGACACATGGGTTTCATTTCTATGGTTATCAAAGCTTATTTCTTCATTTGTTTCCCAGCTATACACAGGGCAGAAGCAAGAATATTTTCTTTCCTAAATGACCCTGTAATATAATTGTTTTAAGTTTGCCCAGTAACTCCCTTTTATTTTTGTTAGGTATTTAATTTTCTTCCCATCTGTTGAAAAGATTTTGCTTATATAACAACTGTTTTCATCATTTATATCACCACAAAGTAAAAATCACCTATAGACACCAGAATTGAATTGCACTCACTATATATTTCACACCCACTTGTTTATGAAGTTGTTTGAGTATGTATCTCCTCAGCAGTTTATGGATCCAAAAATATCCAACTGCTTTATAGAACCAATGAAAGCTATATTTGTATACATGAAGAAATACTGCCCACAAGCTTTGCTAAATTTTCACGAGTTCTGCTGATTCATGCCAGGGTGACCTTGGAGGTTTCCAAGATATGCTGCCCTCCTTGACCTCTCTCTCCAGTGCCAGGAGAGGTTTCAGTTGAACAGTGAAGGGGCCTGGAAGTGGCCCCTTTTGCACACTCACAACTAATGCAGCTTTCAATGCTACTGTCCCTGGAGGGAAATAGCACCACTTGCGTACAATCTGTCACCTCTTCATGTGGATGTCCAAAACACACCAAGTGACTTGCATGCTAAAGATGATCTATTTATGAGCCTAGGATCCTAGGATTTCTTTACCAGTGACTGTAGAGGGCTGCTACCTCTTGTGTAGGTGTCTATGGTTGTGTTAAGGTGAATGAGACAAAATACTCAAGTATTCCAATGGCATAGGCTGCTCTATCACAGAATCACAGAATCACAGAATAGTTAAGGCCGGAAGGGATCTCTAGAGATCATCTAGTCTAATATATTCCAACCCCCCTGCTTCAGCAAGGACACCCAGAGCACGGGGCACAGGGCGGCATCCAGGTGGGTTTGGAGGACCTCCAGAGAAGGAGACTCCACAGCCTCCCTGGGCAGCCTGTTCCAGGGCTCTGTCATCCAAGTTCTTCCTCACATGGAGATGGCACTTCCTGTGTTTCAACTTGTACCCATTCTCCTTGTCCTATCACTGGCCACCACTGAGAAGAGCTTGACCCCATCCTCCCATATTTTCCCCTCAGGTACTTATACTTATTGATCTCCCTCTCAACCTTCTCTTCTCTGGGCTAAACAGGCCCAACTCACATAGTCTTTCCTCATATGAGAGATGTTCCATTGCCTTAATCATCTTTGTCACTGGAGATTGGACCCTCTCTAGAAGCTCCACATCCCTCTTGTACTGGGGAGCCCAGAACTGCACCCAGTACTCCAGGTGTGGCCTTAACCAGAGCTGAGTAGAGGGGCAGGATCCCCTCCCTCCACCTGCTGATGCAGGCCAGGATCCCATTGGCCTTCTTGGCCATGAGGTCAACACAACATGGTTGTTGTGAGTTTGTCCCTCCTATCATCTGACTGTACTTTGCAAAGACAAAGACTCTAGTTGTTGCTTGCAATATGTCTTGTTCCAGTAAGTGATCCCTTACAATACAGGAAAGCTGCCAGTAGGTCCCCATAGCAATTGATATGTTTGTGTCATCATCTGAAAATTGCTTAAATGGCCCAAATATCAGCATTTACAGTCAGCTGGTCACTTTGATCATTGGGGCCTTTAAATCAACAAGCATTTACTGCCTCTTGTATTTTCTCCATGTCATGAACTGAGGAGCAGCTGTTTATTTTTTTCTGTTTTCTTTCCCAGCTTTTATTTGCTGCCTTGCTGTACATTTGTCAAGGCACTTGTAGTAATACACCTATATAAGCTTTTTTTGTTGTCACAATATGGCAGCTCTCTTGGAGAGCTGCCATACTGATTGCTAAGCTGCAGTGACAGGCTGGAGAATACCTTCTGCTGTAGGCAGGAGGGAATTCTGACTGCAAGACAAATGCTGTATTTCTAGGTGTCCATCTCTGTGGTATTAATATGTCTATGAATTAGGGAGCCATCTGTTAAGAGTGGGTGATACATGTGAGATCCTGTTTTGGGAGCAGGGAGATGGGTAGACCAGATGATCTCTCTAGGTCTTTACCTATTCTGTGATGCAGTTCCACGTTGCTGAATGTAAGTAATGTGGGCTTCCTGATGGACTACTGAATATTAACCTTAAAGCAGACACACATACACACACACAAAAAAAGGCTTTTACTTTAATAACAACTGCTCCCAATTTGGGTCTTTGGCTGATGAAAACAAAAGCATATGTTGTCACTCATGCTCTGCACATTCTGCAGCGTCAGGGTATCCCTGGTGTGGATTGCCAAAGGCCGGGATATTTTAGTTAAAAATAAACCCAGAGCAATCATGACAGGCTTGTAAATTAATGTGAAGCGTTCTCTGAGCACCAGCTCCCATCAGGGTTACTCTGGTGATCTGTCAGTGTCATCTGTCACCAAGGCCCTATCGCTCTAATGATGCATTTCATACTAAAGTGGCTCCAGTTGCTGGGAACAGGTTCTGCACACTTACATTGTGAAAAGTATTACTGCTGTTAACCTCAAGTGTTCTCCTTTTACCTATGGTATCCTGGAGAATAGGCTAAATAGCTTCCACAGACAGAAATGCCATTTAGGTTTTTCATTTCATTTAGGTTTTTTGCTACATTCAAAGCAAAATTGTCCTTCACTGCAGCCTTTCAAACTCTGTCCAGAACTTTTGATTAAGTATAAGTGATGAAGTGTTTTATAAAGCCGACATTACCATCCAGATCTGCCTTTATTAAGAGGCTTTCGAGCTGGACTGAAATTCTGAAATCTGCCCTTGAGATGGGGGTAACCATGTGATTGCCTTGGCCAGAAGCACAGTGGAAAATGAGCTGTGACTCAGAGTCTTGGTTTGGTGGCTGGTTCCCCTTTGTTCCAAGGGGAATTCCTATATATTAGCTCCTTCCCAGGCATAGGCTACTTCTCTCTTTGCATGAGATCAGCACTGCCTTGGTCAAGCCCTGTGCTCTTCCGGAGTTTATTGGTTCTTCTCTCTTTTCTTCTCTCTCACCAGCTGCAGCCCTCCTTGAGCTCTCTGCTCCTTTGCCTGGCTTCACATCAGCGTAAGCGGCCGCATGCTATTTCCACTCCTTTAGACAAAAACATCTCCTTTGTACATGCAGAAGCAGGAAGTCAGACGTCTGAATAGTCTTCCCACAAATTTCAAGAATTACTCACGTTCATTGTCATCCTCTTTGCACTGCACTGCCTGGGGCAGCCTCCAGCTTTGACAAGAGCTGAGGGCGCACCCATTGCCTTGAAGAAGAGCTGAAACCTGCCAGGGCAGACGCTAGCCACTGGTTGTTTGTGTGTTCCAGATCTTGTGCTGCTTCTGGTGCCTGGCGTGCGGCAGATCAGTGTGCCCTGGGCCTGAGCTTCCTCCCAGCCCACCTTTCCCACTTCTCTGCCATTCTGTGCAGTGCAGACTGCGTCTGAGGGCAGGCTTACACATGCTTAAACACATTACCCTGATGTTTTCTGTGTCTGCATTACTAGTGTTAGATTGGCCATAGGTTGGTTGTGGCTTAGCTGTGTTGTGTTCCGCTCTGTGCTGAGGCAGATCTACTTTGCATTTCTGCAAAAGACTGGAAGATCTTCCAAAATGGCCATTTGGAGTGTGATTCTTCACCTGTATGAACATAATTCATACAGTCAAGTCCCTGGTCTAGGCTAGTGTCAGGTTCCATTTGTAGGTAGTGGAAAGAGATGGAGATCTGGGGATCTCTGGAGCTAATTCTTCTCATGCAGCTTAAACACTTGTCTTGGAGTGGAGTAATTCATGCTCAACTCACCACTTCTTTTTTTTTTTTTTTTCCCCATTTACTATAAAGAATAGCTGGACATCTAGCTTAGACCAGACACTCAGTTTTTCTACATGGCTACATTTAGGTCAGATGAATCCTATTCTAATTTTTCAGAATATCTGCCGATAGTTTCATCCAGAGCTTACTTCAGTTCTCCTGAACTTGAACAATTCTGGCTGACTGGATGAGAGAGCATAGACCAACATAAAAATGAAACATGCTGTGGTTCCTTAGCTCCAGGGAGCTATTGTCAATATGAATAGTGTGTTGATCTGATCCTGAGCA
>JAVCKT010022672.1:18728-29587 GCA_032273925.1 Rhynchotus rufescens
TAGATATATGTGTAAACACCTCCTTGCTCTTATCAGTTCAATCCGTACCTGTCGCTATTACCTGCAAATCCACTGGGCCAGCAAGGTAGACCATCCTCTTCAGAATGCAGAAGTGATGCTTTAGAAACAGTAAATAGCTGAGACAGTTGTTGTGGATCTTCCAGATATCATTACTGGCTCCCTACTGGTTGGGATATGTCCAGACTTGAAGAAAGCTGAGGTGAACGTGAACTGAGTTTTCACTGTGGTCTGTACTGCAGATCTTGGTAGCATGCAGTTGATCATCACTCTGAAAACCAAAGGTATTTTCCCTGGAGAAGGATCACCTTTCAGAGAGAAAGTTAACTTAGACCTATCATGGATAAGGTAACAGACATGTGCCGACTAGTGTATGTTATAGTTCAACAACAGTTCATCTTGTACATCACATTAATTGAACAAGGGAACAAACTCCTCAGCACTGTTTCTCAGATGCTATATTCCCAAAGCAATCATTTATTTCAAACTTTTGATGAGCACAGTGATAACGTAAGTGAATGTATGTAATGTAAGGCTCAATCCTGTCTCCTGTTTACCAGTATTTTCCCTGTCTATAAACCCTATGGTATCCTTTTACCACCTTTTGCTTGAGAATCAGGTTATAAACTCTCTGAGATACAATGCATCTTTGTTCTATTTGCCCAGGGCCAAGCACAACAGAGGAGTCTAACACTACTCATGGTGCTAGAGTAACGCAAGTAATAATCATTTAAATCTTCTCTACCTGTGAAATGAAAACGACATGCAGTATTCACTATATAACTGTTTTGGTTTGAGAGATTCAGTTAAATACTGACTCAGTGGTTAGGATATGTAGGCTGGGATTATGGTGATAAACAGTTTAGCATTACATCAGTTAGTCATAAGTAGCAATGAAAAAAAGCCCACACTATTTCTAATGCTTCCCTGATGTCATTTAATTGGAAGGAAATTTGGGTTGCCAGAATGCATACTGAGATGGTCCATGTATAATCTCTAGGCAGGTGGGGGAGAGATTTCTATTTTCATGTCATTGTTTTTGTCTAAAGTAATGTTACAAGTGACTCCTTTTTTCTTGCCTATCAGTTATGTTTTGTATAATTAAGACTAATTACTAGGTATGAATAAATCTGATTCTGGTGGGAGTAAATTGCACTTACCATATTTATTCTCTCCATGACTGACCTTTTCTGTGAAAAGCTTTCTAAATCCACACTTCTGAGACGTGGAGAGAAGTGTTCTTGGTTATGTGCTGATTAGTTTGCATTGCAGTTCAACAGTAGCTAAATAAGCCCAGCCTTAATGACTCAAAAATCCCAATCATGAGAGTGTAAAACACTCTCATTGATTTCAGGCCCTAAATAAGAAGGAAAGCAAATGAGACACTCGGCACCAGTTTGTATAGCTGCTTGTCATCTCAACAACAAGAATGTCCAGAATGAGGGATCCTAAATTCTAGCATGAGAAGCAAAGCTGGTTTGCTGCAGACGTTCTAGTTGTTCATATGTCTGCTTTTTATTTCCAACTACTAAATGGCATTACAAGAGAGCTGTCAACAGAGTCAGTATTTTCCTTGTGTACTCCATCTCTTCACTGTGGAGATGAGGAGAGAGATACTGTATGAGTGTGAATGGAAGAAGTGTGGGAGGATGGGGATGAGGAAGAGAAGAACTCTCCATGCGACACTGTCTTTCTAAAAAGGCATTTCAAATCCTGATGACTGAGGAGGGGAAAAAAGTAGAACTGTGGTCTATGTGTCACCAATGCGCATGTCTGCTTGACTCCGCAGACAGTCTGAAGCAATAGCATGAGAGGAAGAAGCATGTTGGTTCTGGCTGTGATAGTAAATGGACCAGATCCACTCTGACTCTGGCAAGTGGTGCAGCTTTGCTTACCTATGGCTATTCATGTGGCTAAATCTTTTCTCCTCTTGAAACTGGGTGGTCTCAGCCCTATTACCTATTAGTAACAATCCCTAATTCATGCCTGAATCATGTCCAGACACCACCTGGGAGAGCGCTAGTTGGCTTGAAGGCAAATTGTGCCAGAGAGCACAATAGCAATTAAACTGTTTTGACCGTGTCAGACTAGTGCTTGAGCCTGGACTAGCGTGGTCCTGGCATGGACCTAGCCCTGGCATGCACTAGCTAACCAACAGAGCTGTAGTCTCTGAGAGCTATGATGCCCACCTAATGTCACCTTTTAGAGCACTGCAAGGTGGTTGAAGGAGAGGTTGTTGGGTCATTCCACCAGCTAAATAATACCTATTTCTAGGGCAAATTTGGGAAGTGAGGGGAGCTTTGGCATAGCAGATGCTCTCTGAGGCCTGACAGAATTCTACCTTGTCACCAAGGGATGAAATATTTGCTACACCACAAAAATAATGTGGTGCGTGGGTGAGAAGGAAGGATCATGTTTTAAGACGGCTAAGGCTTCAGGCTCACTCCATATTAACTTGCTTATGTCTTGTTTGCACATGTGTTGCAGATACGCTACCTCATAAAACATCCAGAAAGGGTCCTGCAATGGCAAGTCTGGAGCGAGAGAAAAATTTCTGGAGATTCATTGCTAAGGGACTGAGTGTTTTTGGTTTTGTTTGTTTGTTTGTTTAGAAGGCTCCACAATTCCTAGTGCTTTGC
The DNA here is from genome assembly GCA_032273925.1 of Rhynchotus rufescens. NCBI lineage: Eukaryota > Metazoa > Chordata > Aves > Tinamiformes > Tinamidae > Rhynchotus > Rhynchotus rufescens. Next base: position 21,386 of record JAVCKT010022672.1, read on the forward strand.
GAACATGGTTAGCAGCTCCTGGGTGAAAAAGACAACAGAACCCAGGAAAGATTGAGAAACTCTGGTTGGACAAACAAACTTCTAGCTCTTTCACCCACTCAGTTCACACTGTCTTCTAGATGGCCTTTTCCCTCCACACATCCACCGCTACATGGATTCTCCAAGAGCTCAAGGATAAGACCTGTGCTGACTTTTGCCCTCTTCTGATTTAAACTAAGGTGTCATGGGATGCAAGCCTATATTTGCTTAGCCAGTGAAGATGCGAATGTCAGATAACTGATCCACCTGTCAGCTAGGAAACAGCAGCCCAGTGAGGGCCAGTGGCTCCTGGGAGGCAGAGGCAGCATTAAGGCTAGTGGGTTAGATCATGGTTAGGTCTAATCTGTTAACCGATCTCAATACCTGAACCATACACATATCCAATGGGATACTCTTCCAGACCTCCTGTTGTCAACAATTTTTGCAGCCCTTGGATATTGTTACTGTGACTGGGTTCCCCACTCTGCTGGCCCTGGAGAAGAAGGAGCAAAGACCTGGCAGCACAGTGCACTTATGAAAGTCCTGACCGCACAGATAAAGGCTCCTGTGTCTGTTTCACTTAGCATAAGAGAAGATCACTCCGTAGGAAGAGAAGGAAGCCTCTTGCCTATTCAGGAGTTTCACAAGCGTGGTGTGCTTATGTTTCTAGACGTGGGAAAGCCCCAGAACTCAGGTCAGATTGAAGGGACTGAGAGGGTGATTTTGCAGAAGTCCGTGAAAGTTCTGGGTAGGTTTAATTTCATATAAACTTAATTTTACTTTAAGGTTTGCACCTGTGACATTCAGTCATGCGATGCATAATTGTAAAGAGTGAGTTACTTTTTTAGTTTATTTTTGTTTTCCCGTCACTTGTTATCCATAAAATAACAGGTCTGAACTAGAAGGAGATTCAGGGTACTGTTTCCAGAAAAACACGCCAAATACTATCAGGAAATGGGAATGGTTGGAGTTGTGTGTAGCCACAGTGCTAGTGGCTGAACTACACAGACTCTTGGCCTTCCTTCTTTGCTCACCCACTGCAATGACTTTTTTCTCCAGAAAAACAAATACACTGACCATTTTACTCTAGTGCAAGGCAACAGGATGATGGGGCAGAAGCAGCAGCTGCAGAAATAAGGGTTTAATTCAAATACCTAGAAGTTGCATTGCATTGGGTGTTATGACATGTGATGCACAACCTGTTTGTTAGATATCTACTGAAAGGAACTCACATGTAAAGAATAGCACAATGGTTACTACACTGCTATGGTAATAGCTAAGTGCTCTTAGCATAGCCCAGTGTGGACAAGATTTTGGAACTGAGATACCTACCGACCAAAAGAGAGGATGTAAATAAGTATCCAAGACTGCTATTCATAAAGAGCATATTTTTATAATATAGAGGCCAAAGAAGTCAGTCTTCATGGCTTCCCTCTTTGAATATCACGAGGAGAAAGGTGGTTCAGGGCAGTAGCTGTGCAGAGCTATTAGGTGCTCTGAACAGCCTGCCAAAGCTGCCTCTCACCCACCACAAAGGCAACCTGTGGAGACTAGCCTTCTCAGGTGCAGGTTAGCCTTTGTGATTATTGCCCTAGGCACCCTCTGCAGTCAATGAAGAAAGACAGCAACCTACCCATGGATTAATTCAGCTTGACCTTTGGAGTTTTATTGGAGATTCTTTGGAATTTCAGAGGTGGGAATTTGGTGGAGACACCTAAACCAGATGCCTCAAGTCTATGGTGTGAATCCTCCCTCAGATCTATTATGGATCCTCTAGATCTGTTTGGATCTGTGGATCAGCCTCCAGTCTGCCTCATCTGACTAGCAGGGCTTTTTCTCTAAGTGGACCTTGTGGTGGTTTCAAGTCTCTAGAGTAACTTATGTGCCACCATGAAGAAGAGTGGCTGAAGAAAGGACAGTCCTCTTGGATAGATTTTTATCTGAGCTTTTAGTGCAGAATGAATTTTTGGGTCTTATCTTATGGAAGAGAAATCCAAATTGTTCAGATTTCTCTTGTCTGTCACCCTAAAAAGCACAGTTCAATTGTGTCAGCAATCTGGGCACTTATCAGCCACTGAAAAAGAATTTCAGGCTCCGATGTGTGTAAGGATTGTGCTGGCTGTTTATGCAGGGTGAAGTTGTTCTCTCTTATAGGTAGCCCCAGAAGATCTCATGAGGAATCTCATTAGGAAAGGAGACACAAAGCTTGTCTCTGTCTTAATTCAACTCACATGCCAGGCCTGAAAGACATGGTGGTTGGTTTTACATCAGTGTGCTTGTCCCTCAGTTTTGGGAGGTTGTTGCTGTTGCAAGCTATGGAGTCAGCAGTATTTCGTGCCTTGGAAGTCAATAGAGTCTGGCAGAGGGTGAGCAAGTTTTACTGGGATAATCCTTCCCACCTCACAAGTATGAAGCCTGAGTTCACAGGGTAGTGATCATAAATCTTGTGTTTATTTTCCTGGTACAGCTAGTCCCCAAAAGCCCTTGGGCTTGATTATGTGAGCACCTCACAGGCCACAGAATAAATATCTACTAGACTGCTAATAGATATTTCTACTAGTCTATCTACTAGTCTTTTCCATCTCATTCCGATCCCAAAATTTTCCCCTCATTTTGATCCCTGTGGCCTGGTTTCCTTAAAAACCTCTAAAGAACCTCAGTCTCCAGTGTCTCCCAGGACTTCAGGGGTTAATATCCTTGGAGCATCACACTGGGTAGCAGCACAAGTCTGTTCATGTAGTTGACAGTGCCCTTTTATTATTACTTCTATCTCTCCTATCAGATGTCTCACTCTTAACAGGGTTGTTATTAAGATAATTAGTTAATGTGGGTTATTTTATTATTGTAGTCTTATTTGGTTTGATTGCATGCTCAGCTGACACATGCCATAAAAGCAACAAAAGCATTAAGAAGTTGCATAATTGGCAAAAAAAAAAGAACTACCAGCGCTCTGGAGTTCGGAGAATCATAGAGGGAGGAAATGTAAGGATTCCATAGAGACGTAGGACCTTCTGTGAACCTTGGATTTCTCCTGGTATCTTTTATTACTCAGGAAAATGATTGGCATTTCCTCTTCTGTGTTTTAATTTTCTCTGTTCGTGCTATATTTTCTGAGCTTTGCTTTAGCCTGCAGAGAAAAGCAGCTCAGGCTTGTTTATCTTTGCCAGAGATTCCTTCGTTCTGGGAACTGCATCGGAAATGACTTTGGATGCAGGCAGACAAGAGCTTTAAAAAGCATCTATCAACTAATCAAATGGGTCCCTGTGTCATCTTTCCTGACCATCTATTGCCTTCATAGCTGCCATTGGCACGTGGCCCAGCACTGCGAGGGTAGGGCAATCTTGTTTTTATTTCCATGCCATGCTCCTCCATTCACATGCCTTCGTCTAGCTTCACCAATGCAGAATCCTGGCAATTCTCATCCTCTTTACCTCATGAATTTTCTTTGTGCACTCTCCCCTCACATCACCTTGGCAAAAAAAATGTTGCTTTTTTAGCCCTGGCCTGAGAAGTTGCATTTCAGCTCATCCCAGGAGGGCTCTGTTTTGAGATTTGACCAGTGAAACTAACTTACTGTTTATGTTGGTCCTCTCCACACTTGGATTTAAGCTGCGAGTGGAACACTCCCCAGGCTGCTAAACTCTGACCAATTTGCAGCCATGTCGACCTGCAAATATTTCCTCCAGAGCTTGAGATTTTTGGCATCCCAAGTTTCCTGGATGTGCTTACATCATCCCTGTGCGGAGGAGGACTTGGCTGCATGGCTTAGAATGTGCTCTGTGTAATTGAACGAGTTCCCTCAAAAATACCCCGGCAATTTTACTAGCTCTTGTGCAGGGTTAGGAGGCATGTGATGCAGCCTTGTGGGCAGCAGAGGAAAAAGCCCTCCCAAGAGGCATTTCCTGAGCAAATTTGATAACTTTGGGTGTTGGAAATGGCAGGGAAAGAAAAATCCCAAGCAAGAAATGAGCTTGTAATGCAGCTACATGCAGGAGCATTAAAAAAAGAAAAGAAAAAAAAAGTTACATCCTCACAATTTCATGACATTCATGACAAAGCTGGAAGATATGGATCCATAATGTATAAAACAAGCTCCGGTGGACACTGTACATTGATATACAGTGTATGAACAGTGTATATCCAGAGTAATGCAGCTCAAATCCATGGTCACCGCTGCAGTGAGGATTTGGCCTTTGAAATCCCTTTTTTTGCAATTGCAAAGAGGGATTTTAGAAGCAAGCCCTGGTGCACACACAGACACTCTGACAGTGCCCCTTCCTGCACACTGTCCTTCCAAGGTTGCCTGCCAGGGTCCAGAGCACTGGAGAGGAAGACTTCCTACAGTTTTCCAAGATATTTGGGTGTTATGTTTTTTGGCCACTGCTTAAAAACCGAAAGCAGCAGTAAGTGGCACACAGAGGCGTATTAGCTGGAGCTCTTTTCAGTCCCTAGCAGAGAATATGGGTGCAGCTCACAACTGGAGGCAAGCAGTTGCAGTTTGCTAGCAGGGAGGTCGCACACAGAGACCAGAATTGGGAACGATTAAACAAGTTGCCTGATTATTACTGACAGATTAAAAAAAAGAAAAAAAGGAAAACCCTCTGCCAGCCTTACACATCCGTGGCCTCTTGTCTCTGTGAGCCAGGAGGCAGTTCCCGTCGTGGAACATACACGCTCTGTAGTACAGGATAACTTTTGGCAAAGTCCGGATGATCGCGAGCCAGACGGGGCGGGGACGGCATTCCAGTTTTATAACACAATTCCATAATAGGAGACAACATTCTTTTCATATTAATGTTCATACAATAGGAATTTTAAAACCCAGATTTTGGGCTGTGTGGGAAAAAAAAAAAGAAAGAAAGAAAAGAAAGCTATGTTTTAATGCTGTGACAACATTATCCTAAAACTCAATGGACAGGGTGGCGCAAACAATTGCAGTGCAGTATGTGTTTTGTAGGGTGCTTTCACCTCGAGAAACAGCAGACTGGAAAACACAGATGTAGTTCTGTGCTTGCTGCTCCCACCAGGACCCTCTGCTTGGATGGTTCACATGTGCTCAATCCACCTGCTGCTGCCTTCATGGATATCCTTGTCACCACCCTCTGCACACCCCTCCTGACGCACTGCAAAGTGCATCGTCGCTACCACGGTGTTATCAGGCCACAGGATGTGCAGCCATTTCATGCCTTTACATGGAGAGGGTTTTGCAGAGTCCAGCTCATGGCTGTTTCAGGTCTGTCCCTACTGATTCCACCACTTAGGGACACTTCTCCATTGGTTCAAGTGGCTTTTTTGGGCTGTGTGTGAGGCCTTGTAAGGTGTTTTTCATGCCCTGACTTAGGTCTTACAGGGTCTTGCTGGAGTGCTCGAAGTTGAAACTACTCAGTTTAAAGCTGAACTACTTCTTTTGGGGTTTTTATCAATCTTTGAGCTTCATATCAAAAATTGCAGAGGGTTTAATTGAATCAGACTATCCAGAGCAGCTCTAGGGACTGTTGATTCTAGTCACTAAAAGTTCATGTTGTCCTAACCCAAACTATTAAATTCAGCTCTGTTTTAGATAAGCAATGACAAGTGCTCTGAGAAGGGCAGACACTATCACTATTTAGCAACACATTCACACATTTGAAAGAGCAGAACAGGGCTGGCTTCCTCAGAGATATTTCTGAGCCTTGCCTGAGCATCTGAGAGGACTGTGGATGTCAGCAAAGTTATGCATGTGTCAAGGATGAGGTAATTCAAGATTATAATGAGGTCTAATGCTTGCAAGAAGAGTGGGGTGACATTAAAATAAATAAATAAAAAGGATAAACACCATTAAGCACACACAAATTTGGTAAGTGCCAAGGGTCCTCTGAGGTGTTTTACACATGCTGCTGATACCAAGGATACTGTTCAGTAGTAACCATTTTATAATGTTTATCTGATATCTGGATAGTGGCAAGTGACAGAGACAGCAGGAGTCCTTGGGGTGCACACACACGCAGCAGACTGCATCGTCAGGTGTCGCTTCAGTTTTGAAGTTGAACGTAACAATGTAGAGCACTGTGCTATAATTGCAAGCCCTGTTTTGTGTAGTTAAGATTTCAGGGTGTGATAATGCAGAGTCTTACCTGAATGCATGTTCTTTGCTTAGTCTTAGGGAGTTCATGGAGAATTTCTGCTTGAAGAAGATAGTGCAGACTAGAGCCATGAGAACAATTTCTTCCTCACTTTCTCCCAAAGATCAAGCTTGGAATTACTTTTTGAACGTCCTTCAGAGGAAGTCAAGTGGGGAGGAACTGATTGTCCCTAAGGAGTTTGGTAGCCACTAGGGTGCTCTGCACCATCCCAGGCCGAGCTTGGGACGGTCGGCCGGGGGAAGAGGCAGCTCGAGGCACTGACGTGAGCACAACCCAACCTTTAGAAAAGAGACTTCCTGCCTTGGTGGAAGTGTTGAAACGTCTTGCTGCCTTCAAACGAGAGCCCCATGTGCCTGATGTCACTTCCCTTGATGGCGGGCTGATAACAGGATGAACCTGAACTCCCTCTGAACCAGACATTCCACTGTGTCATTAATTATTGTGCTCTATTGTGGGGCAGGATACTTAGTTACCAACATTGTTTTTGTCGTTTATGCTTCACACATGCCTTTTTTTTTTCTTTTTTTTCTTTTTTTCTTTTTTTTTTTTTTTTCCCCAGCACTTTGAAAGGAAACAGTATAGGAACTTCTGCGATGTGCTTACAGGCACATACGAGCAATGTGACTCATCAATAGACGAGGCTTTGGGAGCTGGTGCCTGTTACAGCGTGAAGCCAGCCTGCTTCTTAACAGAGCTCCAAAGGCAGCTGGCTATGTCAAAAGGGCAGAGAATAAAGCGTGTAGTGTAAAATGGAGACACAATTAAGCAAAGATAAAAGAGCTATAAAAATTTTCATTTCTTTACTCGAAGTTCCCTCGGGTGGCATTTGCTGAAACAAATAGTTCTGCAGCTTGTTGCTGTAAATAATGGCACATTGATTTTGCAATAGTACTCATTTATTTTTAAACATCTCAGTGAGTGATCATATAAAATCTACCTTTGCACGCACAGGGTTCATCATAGCATATGTCTATCTTGGTAGCACTGAGGAGATGGCATTTAGCTGATATCTCTGTGAATCTCTTCCCTCTTATCTGTTCAGTTGTTTTGACTTCATCTCAGATCTTGTACTAAACCTTTGCCAGCCTGGACGTAGTGTGTAATTTAGTGTAATTTATCAATATATTCTTGATGCAGAGCTTTTTGTTTCAGAGTATTTTAGAAAGAAGCTCATGTAGCACTGTCTGCATTTTGGAACTATGAAAACAGACATTTTTTTCTGGAAAAGACAACAGTGTTTAGATCTCTCCATTTGGTTTCAAGCACAGAGCCTCAGAAAAGATGCTAAGTCTTGGTGCTGTCACCATTTTTTTCTGCTTTGCTGACAGGAGGCATTTCATGAAGTCCAGTAATTTGATAGTGTTATGTGGTGTCACTGCGTCTTTAGATGAGTGTTGCTTTTACCCCATTGGAAATCCACATTACTTCCACTCCCCAGTGGAACTTGGAATAAAAGCTGGAGAAAAATACATGACAGACTGTTTGAAAACAAATGTGCTCCTTAGTATTATGATGTGTTAAACGTTGAGTTTAGGCTGAAATGACCACAAGAGACAGTGAGATGTAAACTTTGACATTTCTGACTTCATAGTAGACATTTTTGTTTGTTTATTTGTTTGTTTTGTTTTATATAAGACTGTATTATCTGGTTTCTCTATATTTCCAGAGATATAAAATTGCTACATCTACTTACAAGTCAAACACACAGAAATAAATGCCCTTGTTATGTTCCTAGTTACCTGTGTGGCTCTAGTTACTATAGCTGTGTTCATATGCCATGGGATTGCAAGGTCAGGTACTAACTATGTCATATAAAGATGCTCAAGGTTACCACTCTTTGGTAATCACTAAAGGTCATCATCTGTTTGCTATTCATTATACAACAATACCAGGTGAAACAGACCCTTTAAGCATAAATGGAATAATATTAATACTAATATTTCACTAGATTACTGATCTATTTGCACATTTTTTTCACAGCTTCAATTATTCATTAAAAAAAAAAAAAAAAGAAAAAAAAGTCAACCATCTTTCCATTCACTTGAAAGGTCAAGTGCCAAAC
>JAVCKT010022673.1:4573-14843 GCA_032273925.1 Rhynchotus rufescens
AACATTGAAGATGTACATTTATACAATCTACAGTCTCAGCAGGAAATATATTTCTGGCTTATCATCACCGGTGGCTTCGAGCTGGAGGAGGGCGTGCTGCGCGTGCAGCTGCTCGGCGCAGGCGGGGTGCAGCGCGGCGCACGCGCCCTCCGGCATCCCGCGGCCTTCCGCGGCGGCCCCGGCAAAGCCGTTCAGGTACCTGGCTATGTAGGAGCCTGTGGAATGCCTGTTGAGCGTGTGGGACGGTGCCGAGGGCTTGCTCCGGAGAACGACCCCTGCAACGCTACCTGCATTAGTGCATTTTTGCTTGCTGGCTTCCTGCCTCTCCTTGGCACGACTGGCTATATTCCGCACTCGGCTCTGGCTCCTGGACGACAGCTTTCTGACCAGCGTCTTCGGGCACTCGTCGTCAATCTGCCTGGAATACAGTGTTTGACAGCTCTCCTCCTGGTCCAGGGATACCAATTTCCTCAGCTGCTCTGTCAGAGCATCTGTAGAATGTGGTCTCATATTCTTCATAGCAGCAAGTTTCTTGTCTCTCATGCCAGATGTGATAAAGCTTCGACTTATGTACTGATACTTACTTTCAAAATTGCAGGAAATATCCTCTGACGTCAAGTCACCCAGACTCTTGGATTTGCAAGGACTGGTCTGTTTGATGGCTGCAGGTGGGAAGGGCAAAGCATTCTTTAGTCCAGGCGAGTGTACATTAAGCTGGGATGTACACGATCCATCTCTGTGTGTGTCTGAAGTCTGACGATAACCATGTAAAAAGCCAGCGTTTCCATACGTTGGGAAGGGGAACTGACACCCTGCAGTTCGGAAGTCATTTGAGCAAGCTAAGGCAGCAGCACAGAGCTCCTCAACGGTTGTGTTGTAGCCAGAGCACCTCTCACCACCATGCCCTGCGTGCTGCCTTTGCCTTAGTTTCAAAGGAGAAGCCACCTGGCTCAAGTCTTCTCTTTTGTACTCGCACGTGGTGACCAGCAGATCTTGAGAGTCCCCATCTACTTCTACCAGACTGCTGCTTTCTGAATTTTCACAAGTGGGAGGGTCAACGAGCGTATTCTCAAACATGAGGCTGTCTGAAGCAAAAGAATTGGCAGATTCCAGGGCTTCCCAGCTTGTGCCACACTTTGTTTTGGGATTTGCATTTAGCAGAGGTTTAGTACAAGCAGAACAAGGCAAGTTATCTTCTACGCTGCCTAGGTTGTTTGTGCAAACTAATTCACTGTGGGTATTACATTCAGAAGCTGGTGTAAGAGATGCCTCATGGATAATCGTGTGCACGGGACACTCAGTAGTCTCAGGGCTGGAGAACACAGTGGTATCTGGAGTTGAGAAAAGAGGGGATCTCATGGAAGTGAAGTGGCTCTTACACGGAGTGTTCACATCCGCATGTGCAGACACCACACTCAAGGTCTGGCTGCTGCTTCCATGGAGACTTGAGACCACAGTGAGATCGGTTTGGTCACCTGTGACGTCAACCTGCCCGATCAGTGCTGAGACAGAGCTATCCATCTCACTCGCGTTAATTAAAGAAACTTCATCTATAAGACGAGAAATGTCACTGTCCTGCAGGGCTGAAGTGGAGTGTAAAGCAGGAACATCAGAGGAGAGAGTAGAAGAAATACCTGTCAAGGAAAAGGTTGCTACGGTGCTTTTCTGGATGATGTCAAATTTGTGATTTTCCATATCCTCTACTTTTTGAGAGAAGGATGTCTCCACCAGTGTTACTTTCTCCTCTTTAGATAAAAGGGAAGATGACACAAAATTATGTCCCGCACAATTTCTGCCCAGTGTTTTTCCTGTGACAAGTTCAACACCACAGCCCCGTACGAGAGCGGTAGTTTCACCAGAAAGGTGAGTTTCCTGGTGCCCTGTGAGGTGACTGGTTTCAGTTATCCCACCTGCAAAACCCACGTGTTTTTCCTGCAGGAGTGGTACTGCAGAAGAGCCAGCTTTAGTTCCCATCTGGAAGTTGTCCCTTTTCAAGACAGATGACAAATCTGAAGTAGTTGTATTTTTCTCAGAATAGGTAAAACCAGAGTCTTTTAAGTTTGCTTCCTTCTCAGTTGTAGCATCACTGTTGGCTAAATTAGATAAGAAACATATTAGTTGCAATCGATATTTTGTGCTGTGTTTATTAACAAGCATTTTGTCCTTAGACAGACAAATGGAAAATGCAAAATTAGGTACAGTTGTGATAGAACTTAATTATGGGGTTGTGCAGGTTCAATACAAATTATTTGAGTGGCATGAATAAATGGGAAAATACAGCTGCAGGCACTTCACTGAAGCTTCCTTTGAATGCCTATTACATCAAGCACGTGATGTAATATTTATTGCAAATAATGTTAATGAGGTACCATATCACAGTGTGCATGTGGCATTACCTTCGGGTGTGTTCCTATTCAGATTTGTACTATAAAGAAGCATGGCAATAAAGATAGAACAAAACAGCTCTGTTAAAAAGCAGAATACTTAGACACAAGATGCATGCTTAAAGAGCTCCGACAAAAAGCATCAAGTAGACAAACCCCCGACACACTGTTCATTGCATACAGCTATTCTGAACTGTTGCAGCTTCAACTTCTACCAACATAGCATATTCATATGACAATAAAATTTTGAATTCCATGAAAAATACACATTAGAGACACCTTCTCCTTCAAATCATACTAATTCTCCTTATATGTCTCATATTATTTTTCTTCATAAGGCAAATCCTAGCTCCATGATTCACTCATCACTTTGGTACCTTTTCAATTAAGGAAGGACCAAAGAGGTAAATATGACAGGACAGACTGTTTCTGGCTTTCACTGGGATTCAGGTGCCCTAGAAAGGTAAAAGAGAAGCCCTGCTCACTCACAAGCAGTGCAAGAGAACCCTCCGGTACAGTAAGAGTTATTTTTAATGAACACGGCATGCGGGGCTAATCTCCAAATTATGGAAAAGTTCAAGCTTTCCAGTGCAACTATAAGGGATTTTACACAGCTCCTACATGAGAATGGAACAGTAAAAAATTTTCTTTGCAGATTCCTTTCTATAGAGAACAGAAGGAAACAGAAGACTCATTTCCCATATGGTGCAATTCTAATTAACACACTAGATAAATTTAGCCACAGCGTTAGCAACAAAGGTCTTGGGTGGACACTAGCCCTCTTCCCTGCACCCTGCCACACAGAACGTGTCTTCTCACTAATTCCTCCCTAGACCAGAAGTCTCCTCCTAGTCTCAAATATTTGGGCTTAAATTACTTCCTGAAAATATCCCAGCCCTTTCCTACATGGCACAAGGCTGTGCCACATCTCATGCCCATGCAAGGGAAGCACTTCCACAGGAAAGTGTCCGAGCAGCTCTTTCTGTATCCCGCATTAAGCCACACCCTGGAAGCACTGAGAACTGGGGACGGCAGAGGTCTCTCAGGAACAACTTCTTCACTGCTGACTTCTTTGTGCCTAAGGTAGTTTTTGTGAAGGTTTCCACTATGAGCGAATACTCGTGACCTCCAAAAAAGGGGAGGGAATTTCCTATAATGAATTTCCCTCATTTTTCTATAGTAACTTTAGGAAGAAATCTATCAGAAATAATCACATCTATTGCTAAAAACGACTGAGCCGCCCCAGTTTCATTTGCACAGTTAACTCCCGTGACTAGGAATATCCTTGTTCCTGTCTACACTTACGTTCCAGGGTGGTAGAAACACTTCATGTTTGATTTGCTTGCTTTGTTTCTGCGAAGCAGCTTCTAAACAGTGGTGTGCAGATCAGGGGCTCCCCCAAAGGCCGGGGGGAAGCCGGCACCGCAGCTCACGAGAGCTTCTCGTGCCAGGACAGCCCCGGGGCTGTTCTGCTCTCAGTGGCCGCTCTCCATCAGCGGAGACACCTGCAGGAGAGCAGCCCCTGCCCACCGAGCTGCCCCCGAGCTCTCGCAGGCTCCCCGGGGTCCCGGGGCAGGGGGCAGCCCTTCTGGCCGCCCTGCAGAGCCGGGGAGCAGTCCGGGACAGACCTGGGAAAGCCGGTGCTGCCAGACCCCATGGGGGCCAAAGCAGGCGGCCGGCCGCGGCCTCCCGCAGCCTCCTCCTCAGCCCAACAACAAACCACGGGATCACAGAACACTTAAGGCTGGAAGGGACCTCTAGAGGCTGTCTAGTCCAACCCCAAACAAGCAGGAAGAGCAAGGTCAAAGCAGGCAGCCGAGCAAAACCAACCCCTGCCGCCAGCAGCCGGGCTCTAACGGGGTCTAACGAGGCACGGCCATCACGTCCAAAGCTGCCTAGACCTTTGAAAGACTCAGGAAATCAGGTATTAGGCAGGTCATGGCAACACAGTGCAGCTTTGCTACTGTCAGGGGAATGGTTGCAAAGTATTGGATTTCCAAACTTTAGAAAATAATGTTATTTTAAGAAGTAAATTGTTTTGTGTATAAACAATACAAGACACAAGTTTTTTTTTTTTTTCCTAACACACACTTTTCATATAGTCAAGGTTATTTAATCTGGTTACTTTAAAAGGACAAAGTCCAGGCTGCTAGATAGGAAGTTTGACCTTCTTCAGCTCTGCTTGGAGGCACACGCTCAGGCTTTGCTGCCCCCTTGGACAGGGGCAAGGCCGCGCTGCCAGCCGTGGCACCTCCCCACTCCACGGACAGCAGCAAACCAGAGAGCGGGGAAGGCGGCTTAAAACAGCAAAAGCAGCTTGACAAATGTCCCATTAAGAGCTCTTCCTGAAATTATCATTATTATTATTCCCTAACTTCTTAGGCAAGCAGTTTGAGGTGACCTAGAAATGCATGCATGCTGATAAAATACTACATTCCAAAGCACAACATTTGACCTAGCAACTATTTGCACGTAAGGACAGCACAACCAAGCTTTCTTATATTTTCAATTTGTTACCCAAAAAAGTAACTTTACCAGATGCATTTTCTTTTCCTCTGGCATCTTGCAGAGCTTCCCCTTCCGCGCCCGGCAGTCCCACGAGAAGATACTTGTCCACGGGCATGGAGGCAGGCCGGGCCTGCAAGCTCCGCGCCGGGCGCCTTACGACTCCTTCCTTGTCCTTCAGGTCGGCCGGCTCGGACGCGCTGTCTTTGATTTCGATGCCTTCCACGAGCCCCATCTTGCTTTTCTTTCTGCCTTTGGCCGGGGCGCTGGCCGTGCGCCGGAGAATTCGATCGCCGATGGATCTCTTCCGCACGTAGTGCCCGTTGGTTTCAGCAGAGCTGTGCTTAGGGGTCTTGTTAAACAACCCTCGCAGTCCTATCAGCTGCTTATTCTGAAAGGACAAGAATAATGAGTTTCAAGCGAGCTCGGCCTATTATATAAAAGACTGCAATGAGAAGGGCTGCTTCCATTTATGAATGATGGAGACAAAATTAAAATGCAGCAAAGCAAAAAGTCACACCAAGCAACTCACATCTACTCTGACCAAGGAACTATCAGCACAGGGCTCCATGAATTCATGCATGTCTTTTCTCCTCATTAGGATGGCAGCCTGCCACCATTACACGGGAGCTTTTCTGGAAGTCTCCTAATCAGAGATGACAAGACTGCAGGAAGTGGACTGCAGTGACAGGCACACATTAACTTGGAGTTTTATGCATGGGTTTCATCAAAGCAATATCCAAATGTTTCAGTCCGCATGAAAAATGATGGAGCTTGGTAGTTAGAGGCCATGCGATTAGGAACCACTTGAAACTCTGAGCCTAGCAAGTGCAAAGCGCATGCTAACGAAGTCTACCTTGGTGGTTCCTAGAAAGTGCAATATTGTGTAACTGGGGTTGAGGATTAAAGGGCTCCACTGAAAGGGAAAAAATGCAAAAATATTTGGCTAATGTTTTCAAGACTCTTGATAGAAGCAATAAGGTAACAGAACATCAGTTGTAAACATAACCCTGTAGAGCAAACCACTTAGAACTGTTTACTGGCCTTATGTTAGCCTCCCTCAAAGAAACTGACCCGAAATCTTCAGCTACAAGGATGCAAAAGTCCATTCAGCCTTTATTATAGCTTGGAAACACAGTCATATAGCTCACCATTAGATCAATGGACTAAATTATACAGAAGACATCAGCTCTCACTGTTTTGGTTTGTTTGTTTTTCATTTTCTGCTATCATCATCATTCATCTTTAATATGAAGCTGCTCAGCTTCCCTGACTATATTTCCTCTTTGAAGAGCACATGAGGAAAGAGTAACAGCCAAACAGGCCTCCCTAGAGACTATCACCAAAATGGTATGTGATTTACATGTTCCCTGACATATACTGCAAATGTTTATATTGCAAATGTATTCCATGTTGTTCAATGCTATCAACATGACTGTAGTAATGATGAAAACTATGCTGAATACTGAAGCTTCTCTCTCTGCACAAACCCCATGTGGGTCAGGCCTGGTCAATGCCGCTCCCTCCAGCTCACAGCCGCTGTCCCTCCTCCCTGGCCAGTGGCAAGGGCACAGGAGGACACCGAGACACGGGTCCTTGCGCCGACACCAACGGGAGGCCCACAGCTCCTGGTCTGCACTGCCACGACAACATCACTCAGTTGCCTGATGGGATCGGTGAGGAAAGGGGCAGCCGAGCTGAGCGAGGATCTGGACTGTACTGACTCAGCCCCAGCTGTATTGACTGGATTGTGCTCGTTTGCTCCTTCTGTCCTACTGAACTTCTCTTGGGCGCTCGGAGTGCTGCAATTCTACGTACAGAAACACTAGAGTGCTCCAGAGCAGACAAAAAGCTGGTGGCCAGGGCTGGTTTTGACAAGACTTTCTCTGTACCCACTCTCAGAATGGAGAAAGGAGAATTATATTTTTATAATAAAAATACAATTTATAATAAAAATTATAAACATTGTTAAAAAAATACAAAGGTCCATTTTATTTTAGCAGGCTCTTGAACTGGATTAACATCTCTGTGCTGGTTATCTCTATTGACTTCTTGTAAACTTTTGAAAGTATTTAAAACGGAAATACAGGGAAAAAGACACTGTGTTTTTGTTTTAAAACTTTCTATAAAAGTTTTAAAGTGATAGTCTTGCAGAAGAGCAGCAACGCTAAACATGCTACAACCCGAAAGATATCAAAGAATTACCAGTTAAAAACACCAGGTCCCGGTGCTGTTACAGCTCTGAACAGGCACTTCTAAAGTAAAACTAATTAAAAATTAAGCCGATAGGACTGCAGTTTAACCAGATGTGAAATGAGTATTAGATGGCAACAGTAAGCAGATTGATAAATCTGCCTGCTAAGAGTAGTACAAGGGAGTGTTAGGCTTTGAAGCTGATCACGTGTCAAGAAAAACAAGAAAACACCCCCATGCTTTCCAGCCTCTGCTTACTGAGCACACACAGATGGGTCTGCACCGTGAGCACAGAGTCTCGGAGACTCTGTGCTCCTGGACACGCGTCCTGGCTCAGCGCTCCTCAGCAAAAACGCTATGAGCAAGGGAGAGCCATTCGCTCCCAAGCAGCGCCCAGCAGTGTGACCTAGTATATAGGTTACCTACTATATAGGCAGCACTGTAAACAGAGGCATCAAGTTCAGGGCAATAGGGAATAAGACATTAGGTCTTTCCATGTTGCATGTTTTGCATAAGTTGTTCTTTAATTTAATTTTAGTTCTAATTAGTACCAGAGAAAGTTAGACCCTGTTTACCCAGTCTTCAAAATACCACATAGCTAGACTATAAGAATCATTTAGAAACACCACAAAAGTCCTGGGAGGTTCTGTGGTGCATTTTAATCCATGTCTGCCAAAAAAAGATAAAAGATGTAGCTTCCTAGGTGTACCTACCTTCCCATAGATGTCATTAATGGTTATATGAACAAATATGGATGCTTCTGTCTGCCCATCTAAATACACATGACGATAACCTAGCAAAATACAGAAACAGCATTACAATCAATCAGCAGCATTCACTTTAGGGACAACTGGCAAGGACTGCCTATAAAAAAAAGCATGATATACATAGCAATATCTGCTGTTTTTAATAAAAGCTACTATCTTCCATCTTTGCAGGTTTTCCAAGCCCTCCAGTACAAATTACATCCAAGTTACAAATAAGATAAAAGCTGAAATTTCCAGAAGCCCAGCTACCCGGAACTCCTTGAAATCAGAGGCAGTTCTCCACCTGAAGATCCCAGGTGAAATACCTGAGCTCACACACAAGGTCTCAGAGGGGCAAATTGCCCGTTCTGATGTCTGGCCTGGCACTTTGGATTCAAAAGCACGTGAGTCAAAGAAAACTCACAAAATGTGAGCTGCATGTGAGTCAAAGAAAACAGGCAGCACCAACCAGGCACAAGGCTGCTGAAGGCCAAAGTTCTTTGTCCAACGAAGTCTCGCCCAATAGGGTCATGGTCCCAAACAAGAAATCGAACCAGAGCGATTTCAGGCATGTGGATGGTAAAGGTGAGTGTTTCCTCCCAAACAGGATTAAACCCTGGGCAACAAATAACAGAAATTGTGAGAAGCAGCCGTGGCACTGTTAGCCTCAGTTTTCACAATGCATGGCAAGAGAAACACAAACAAACCAAATAAACAAAAGAACACTCATTTTCTACTGCTCATCTAGACCTAGCATCTCTCATAACCTCCATAACACATGTAATTAAAAATGAGAATTTATTTCCTAGACAGCCTTTATAAGCAAAACGCTTCTGGCTGGGGAGCTGGCAGGGAGAGCAAGGCAGGCTGCTGTTTTGTAGCTTTATGGTAAAAATGAAATCAAGATGAAGATGTTCTCATTTCCCCAATGGTACTACAGCTGCCTATGAGAACTGATGCTCACTTCTCCTGCTAGACCAGGCTATTCATCTAGGTTCTTTTTCATTTTACTTCCATGAAGGCTGATATGACAGTGAAGCTGCCTAGGACATAGTCTCTTTTCACTTCATTTGATTTTATACAAGTATTTCACAAGTGTGAACTTCTGCACAAAGGACAGCTATGAAGAATCTAGGAGAAAGATACTGTGGTGAGCAGTTCTCTTCTTTCACCTCTCACTTCTGTCTCCCTACATCAGAAATTGTACCCGAAAAGCAGAAAGACAATTATTTGGTCTCCCAGGCTAGTAAGCTTTGCAGTTTAGAAAGTAATAAAATACACAGATTACTTTATAATTACTTCATATATTACTCTAAGAAGGGAGGTCAGCTAGATTCCTTACCATTGTCGTCAACCACCCTTGTCTGATCTTTAGAGCAGTCAACAGGTAATCCAATAATTTCCACCTCAACAAAGGGATCTATTATCTATTAAGAAAAAAAAAGTACTTTAGAAACATTCTAGTGATACAAATGAAGGACTGATTTTAATAAAATACATGTGTAGACAACTCACTACATTCAAAAACATTCGCTCATCACATATATTCTAAGCAGCACAATTACAGGAAGTGGCTTCATGGACTGTAGGTTGGTATGATGGTTACTCAGCAAAAAGTAATTCTCCTCTTACCCCCCAACAAGAAACAAGAAATTGGTTTCTAAACATAATGTGAAGGATACAGCCTTCCTCAGAACATGTAGTATTTAATCATCAAATTCTTGACAATATCTGAAGATTACTGGTGTATTCAAATGAGCAGAAAGATCTAGCCACACACTGACATATCACTCCAGGACTTCTCACAGAAGCACTGGTTGGTGTCACACCATTTTACCTCTCCTCTGTCTCCTAACATCGAGTCGGGAGGCTTGGGTAATTGCTGTCCACTGATGATTTTCAGAATAAGCTGCTTTTTAGGACTGGCAGGAAGTGGATCAGCAGAGTAGGGGTTGAAGGTACCTAAAAATTAACAAGGAATGAGAAAAAAGGGAAGAAAAAAGTACATAGAACAGATCTACAAAAGAAAGATTCATGTAGGCAGCCAAAATTCAGACATAAAGGAGTAATTCAGACTACAGAGGACTTATCTTCCAAACTCGCTTGGACGCCACCCTATGCCACAAGCTCTAGGTGACCCTGTGTGTGCAGGGCAGTTGGACTAGATGGATCTCTGGTGGTCCCTTCCAACCTTAAGCATTCTATGATTCTATCAATGAGATCTTTGATTCTATTCTAGTTTCTCAGAACCATTTCTGAGCTGAACAGCCTTTGCTTATATGATTACAAGACAGTAAGAATCCATACAACAGGTGAGTTTTACAAAACTGTCTCCTCTGGAAAGCTTTTTCTCTACAGTAGCATCTTCAGAGGACATCAGTTCTAATCCAGAGGAGCACTCTGATCATATTTTGTGCACGACTTTACGAGTTATAACAAGAA
>JAVCKT010022675.1:5450-32007 GCA_032273925.1 Rhynchotus rufescens
TCCTATTCTGCATTTCTAATGGGACCACTTAAATCACAGCACAGAATTATATACACACACACAAACTGTTAACAAAAACCCTTTTATGACTTGCATGAAAATAAAGATTTTTCATTTTAGAACTCACTTTCCACTCCGCATAGAAATTAAAAATGACAAATTATCAGCAGACCTCTAAATTACTTTTCCTCGTTATTTCTTGGGACCTAATTTTTACTGACAGGCAGGCCTACATTTTCCAAACCATGACCCCATGATTCAGGGGACATTCATTTCAGACTCAGAGCTAAAAGATGACTTACATTTTTTTCCTAAAAGCCCAGCGTCTAATACATCTCAAGGTCCAGAAGAAGGAAATGAAGAATCACTGAGGAATGTCAGGAGGAAGAAAAGAACAAGCACTTCTGCTATAGAGGCTGCTACAGGTACTTATACAGAGCAGGCTCTGCAGAGACAACTGAGCTTCAGGTGTGAAACTGGCCTCAGTTGAAGCAGAAGCAGGTATCAAAAATAAAGGTCTGGGAATTTTGCAAAAAAAAAAAAAAGAATAGATTGTTCATCAATCAAAAAGCAAATGGTTTGGGTTTTTTTCCCCCAAAAAAACCCTCATTTTATCAAAGCAGAGCTTCCCTCTACATTGGCACAGACGCAGAAAACAGGAAATTATTATTATTATTATTAATAATAATAATAATAGATAGTCTTGAAGGTACAGATGGTTCTTTTAGGAGGCTTGCAACATATTTCAAATGGCTGTTGAACCTTTTGGAGATGGTGCGGTGGTGATGGAGCCAAACGGGAAGGTCCATCTCCGGCCGCTCCGCAAAGCGAGGGAAGCTTTGCCACTGGCCAAGAGCTGCCCAAAGGAGATGGGAGAGGTGAAAGAAAATAATATTAAAAGCAATTGCGGGACACTGGGCAAGGGGGGGAAAAAGCCACCCAAGACAACACAGCAGCTGGACAGCGAAGACTTGCCCGGCGTAGGCCGATCGCCGGCCCCATATGACTGTACAGCTGCCACGGTGAATGATCATCGCTTACGCCGGGGTCAGCGCTGCCCTCGGGCTAAGTAAGTGAAAATAAATGGTTTAGAAGATAAAGGGTCTTTTAAAAAAATTATTTGTCTTGTTGTCACGTCCAAACTGTAATGGGAAGGGATTGGAGGCAGCAAGGCGCAGCTTAAATAGGAAACTGCCATTCCCGGTATCTCAGCTGAATAAATTATGGAGAGAATTGCAGCTCGTTCAGGGTATCTGCTGATCCGCATCAGGCCAGGGAAGCTCTTCCACAAATACCTGGGGTCTGGTCATGCTTGTGGAAATACATCTAATACTCACCTAGCCCTATCCAAAAGCTGGCGTGCATCTCCTTAGCCTGGTGCCCCCCAGCCCCATCAAGATGGGTTTTCCTCTTCCCAGGGGGGTTAAAACTGGTTTTAGCTATTCCAGGCAGGGAAAGGGTTAATCGGGTTTCCTGGGGCAGCTTGCTGCTAAGGTGCCAGAAACGCTGAGGGGAAGGAATGACTTGCTAAAGATGGGACAATGGCACTGGCATTTTGCATTTGTTTCCAGGCTTTGAGATAGAACAAATGGCAGTCATTAGTGAAATGAGTTTGGGGAGTTCTAAATTAGCTGTCAGGCTGCCAAACCCCAAGAAGTGCTATGTCAGCTCATTAATTCTGGGGAGCGCGGGATTGCCCAAACCGGGAGAGGAATCCTGCAAAATTCGGAGTCGATTAAAGGCGGCTCTTTCGCTGTAATAATATTTTCCGCACGGATTACACCTCCGCGTGGAGCGGAGCCCGCTCCCACCGCAAGCGGAGCCTCCGGCGGGATGCAGCGCGGCTCACGTCTAGACAGCCGCAACGTGCCCGACATGGGCTGTCCCCTGGCCAACGAGGGATGCTCCGGTAGGACACTCGGTGGACGTTACATGCAAATTTGCAGCCAAATTCTTGGAGTCGGGAATTATTTTTTAATTGGGATAGACCAGGTCAACGTTGCACGCCAAGGGCGATAACCCGCGGCAGCTGATGCTCTGCCTGGTGACTCCCGGCTCATAAGCACATCCCTCCCTTCGGCATGCCCACGGAAAGGGACGGCGGGAACCCTCACGTCCCCCTCGCAAGGCTCCAGGGCCACCCCTTCTTCCTGCCGACCCTGGGACGCGCAGCCAGGGAGGCTTTAAACCCCCAAAATCACATGGCTGTGAAATACAAATGAGGCCAAAAATGCCTTCACCCGAGCAAGGGAGCTGTCTCCCCCAGCACGCCGGATACAAAGATAGCGAACAAACAGGATAGGATGTCTTCTGCCTTTTGTGAAATGAAAATAAATGAAAGGATCTAAGGTTTCAGGTCACTGATCCCTCTCTTCCCTATCTGTACCATTTATCGGAGGTAGAAAATAAAGGTTCCAGGTCCTTTTTTTTTTCCTCTTGTCAAGCTCTTTAATGGATGGGTTTTTTTTTTTTTTTCCTCCTTCCCCTTTTTCATTTTCTGAATGAAAGAACCACTTAGGAACCTGTAAAGTAATAATAAGCTTTATTACAGGAATATTGTTTTTTTCCGGGCTAGTGCAAACTCTTTCTGAATAGGCTGAAGAAATTAAAGTAAAAACGCAATCAGTAAATAGATCAGTCTTTTAATTAGTTTATAGTCTGTTAAGAGATAATATTTTGCTCACATAGAACTACTGTTATCTAAACATCTCAGAGCACTTTAGGAACATCAATTAACCCTTTAAAAAAAACCCTCAAACTTGGGAGATAGGTAAGTGTATTTAGATTAATTAGTGTTTCTGCAAGCAGCAGGCATTATTAGTAGATTTAATTTACTCCAATAATTGACTTATCTGTTAATGGATTCTAATTCTTCCAATTCATCTGAGAAGGGATCAAATCCATCTGATTAAAAGGATGAGATCGACTCAATTAATTCTATTAACTGGCTTAATTTGCCATTTAATAATTCGGCACATGGGGCCAGATCTATGCCACAAGTAGAACATAAAATTACATGCCAGAATTATTGTGCCAGTAAAACCATGCACTTCGGAGCCCATGTTTTTGCTCCCACATGGAATTTGCAGGGCCAGATGAGGCCTTCAAAGAGCCTCCTCTGATGCCTCCAGGCCCTACACTTCTCAGCTCTTGTGCTGAGCTGCAGCCCGTTCATCCTTCTCTGCAGTCAGGATGGAGCCTGGAAACCTGCAATTCCCTAAGGATGTGCCGCTTCCCTTCATTCCTGGCCACTCTCTTCAACCAAGAGGTGAGAAGCTTCACAGAAGTCAATAAAAGTTGCAATAAAACTAGCCAATTTCCCCAGGCTTCAAAGGCAAGGCAAGCCTGGCACTCCAGCCATTTGGAAGCTCTGGAGGTGCACAAGGAATGTCACCTTCTGCCTTGGACATCGCGCTCTCACCAGATGTGCATGGATGGGGGCGAGGGGAAAGAGGAGCTCGATTTGCTTGCCCATCATAGGGCTGGCAGTGTGGGCTGCCTGTGAAGAGTGTGCAGGACACGGCCACCCTGCTCCTCAGAGCCTCCCATATGGAGATGGAGGCTGCAAAGCCTTCTCCTACTCTTGTCTTCTCTCACTAGGGTCAAGTTGGAAGGACACGGGGCCACTTTGATGAGCCAGGAAACGGCTCCCTGCCATTCCAGATGCAATCGGGTATCCTGTATCCTAAGCCTGGCTCCAGCTCGGAGCTGCAAAGGAGGAAAGGAGGAAGAGGAGGAGGAAGAACGGCCATCTGCCGCGCCCGAGGAAAGGTGTCCCGCCACCGGGGCGGGTCTCACCAGCAACGCTGAGATTTGGATAAAAAGTTTGCAACTGTTCAGATCCCTGGACCCAGTTTAAGCCTCTCTCTGGTCTTGATCAAAGGTTAGTCTGTAATAATACCGCGGGGGGAGGGTTCCCCACACATAATGACTCCTGTGTCACTGCCTTTGTGTCCAGGTTGGGCTGCAACGCAGATGGTTCTCACTTCAGTAACTCTGACATCTCTCCCCCCTTCATTATCACAGCTAGGAGCTCTGCGTGGCCACATCCTGCACCTCCAGGCCCCACCTCACTGTCTCCCCGATTATCATGCTCTACGTGTTCCCGTGCCAGGCAAGACGGTGAACAGATTTCCATAACCTTTCAGCATGGCTGGAAACGGGGAGGCTTTGCAGCTTGACACATCAAGGGGTTTCCTGGGGGAAGGGAGCGCTAGCAAATGGACTCAACCATTGGACGCGATGGAAATAACCACGTAGCACTCGGGGTTGTTAGAAAGATTCCAGCGACCCGGAGGACTCGGTGGCCATCAGTGACACATGCAGTGGGGAGCAACTCGGGCTGCAAACCCAAGGTTCTGCGATTGCACGGCATTTCTGCTGGCCACGCGCACTCTCCTGCGCGAGGATTTGTTGTTCGGGCACGATTGCATATGTATGAAGGGGACAAGATGGGCTTTGACACATAAATTAGCACTTGTCAGCTGCTGGCGGGCACACTTCCCTGCTGCACCCACTGGGAACGCCGCCTGCTTTGGCGGGGAGGAAAGCCACATCGCGTGGGCTGCCGTGGACCGCGGGCTCCATGGACCCGGGAAGCTCTGCGCAGCACCAGCCTGCACATCGGACCCAAAGAGGATCAATGGCATCAAATGACACTACAGGTAGCAACCTAATGGTAGCGCCTTCTCCTCCTATTTTATCAGAAAATTTGGGAATGATAAAGGACATGAGGGATGAGCCATTGGGGCTGGGCTTTCTCTAACCACCTCAGGTCACCTTAGCCAACAAGCTCAGAGGCTCATTTCATAGTAAGCAGGTACTTTATGTCTGGCACTTCCTACTGCACAACTCACCATGCATTTGTTCACAGTGCCAGGAGCTGCCCCGTCAAGGTAGGGATGGAGCATCCCCCATCCTGCTTAAAGCATCCTCAGGGAATAGCTGTTTTCAAACAAGTGGTGATTTGCCCTTCACTGCCCCCACTTCCACCCTCACCAGCACTGCGTGAGAAATCAGCACTGTCTTATGTGAGTCTTGACCAACGTGTACATGACTTCTGCAGCAGCACACGAGCTCACAGGGCTGCACATCCACACCAGACAAAAGGAGCAGGCCCCAACACGGAGGAAACCCTTCCAGCAGTGTCATTCAGGAGTAAACCAAGACAAGCAAAAGTGTCTCTACCAAAACCATCTTAAAATGTACCAGGACTATGGAGCCTGTTCACATCAATCTCTCCTTCTATTACTTTTTTTTCGCATGCAAGGCAAGTTGAAAACAGTGGAACCCACCACGAGCCTACATCCAGTTATTTGTGCTCCAAAAACATTGTCTTCAAAAAGCTTCTCAACCCAACACACTGCATTAAAGGTTTTGAACCAGAGCCTTGGCACCCCAGTAAGTGTCCTTACCATATTTATCTCCATCTTCTCCTTTGGCGCTGATCCTCCTGCCTAGCACTTGGATGTGTTTCCCGCTTGTCCTGCTGTAGAGCTGATAGAGCCGAAGCTGCTTCCTGCTCACGTCGTCCCTTGCTCGCGTCTGGTTCTCCACGTGTATCCGAAAATCTACATTCTCCTCGGCAGCGAACATCTGCAAGCGGTGAGGGGAGAGACGAGAGAGAACCGACCATGAAACAAAATAAACCTCTTGGATGGGAAGACCGCGCATCAACCTGCCAAAGGGCACATGGCGCAACAGCCCTTAGATTTGGCTGGCCTTCCCTTGACAGCTGAGGCCACTGCATCAGGCACTCAGCATGTAATTCTACCCGGAGCTGGCTCTGGACAGCAAACCAAACCCTGGTTTTTAACAATCAGACTGTGTGTGTGTGTGTGGGGGGGGGGTTGTTTTGAGTGAAAAAATCTGCTTTGATTTAATCCTGCTCAACCCATAGAAGAAGATCCCGTATGTCTTGGCCATAGACAAGGCTCCCGCTCGCGTAGGCATCGCCCCTGCCAGGGTGAAGGGGTGCACATGGGAGTCGGGTCTGGCCATGTTGCTACCCAAGGAGAACACGTGCTTCAACTTCTGCAGCTCTGCTGCTTCCCCAGCCCTAGCTCTTTACACTGACATTAGCATCCTCAATTCCCAATACACACAGGCATCCCATCCACCAAGCCAAGTGGTCACTTGGGGAGCGACCACTTGAGCCAGGAAGAGCATCTCCAGCGCTCGGAGCAAAGGAGCCGTCCGCAGCTGGGTCTGCTCCCTTGAGTCATCTCCCATGTTTTTTCTGGCCCACGGATTAAATTAGCCTTAGCTCACTGCAGCTTTACAACACCACTAGAAACTTCCACTGATACATCTGCCCTTCTCTAGGGATCCTGTTTCCATCCTTAGCAGTTTCCCAAACCACACTGAACAGCGTTCCCGCTGCAGCTCCAGGTCATCCCAGCTTGCGCAGGGTGAGAGGACCAGGCCACCGAGCAGCGTTGGAGAAGGCCAGTCCGAATGGGAGGCTCTGCAGCACCCATCCAGGGTGCTTCATATTAAGTAAAAAAAAAAGCAGAGAAATCGCTCCTTGAGCTGGAGATATTTGCATGCCCACACACATCCTGCATTGCACAAATAGCATCTCGGTGGCAGCCTCCCTTCACGGGACAGTAAATTACTCAGAAACCTAAAACAGCAAAGGATTATTGAGCAGCACACACACAAAAAACTTCTTCACAATAGGCACTGTTTAATTTGGCCAGGACGAATCGTATTTAAAGCCCACTCGTTGTTGATGAGCTCTAATGCCACGTACGAGTTGCAAGTGAGAGATGAAGTTCCTTGCAAAATAAGAATCACATGCGGATTTAATGATGCCTAGGTTAGGGGCTGGCAAAAGCACAAAATTCACTCCTAGCAGAATTACTACTTTTAATACATTCCAGCTACATCGGTCTCCTCCTGGCTTGCGCAAAACAACGCTCTGATATATTGGTGTGGGGACGAAGCCGGCAGTGCCGATGGAAAAGCGGCAATAAATCCTCATTGGGGCTGGTGCCATGCGGAAACGCACGGCAGCAAGCGGCCGTGCCACGGAGCGGTGCCGCTCCAGCCTCCTGCATCCGTCACCTCCCACCAGGGAGCTGCTCTCGGCCAGCCAGACAAACCCTTCCCGCAAGCCAAAACCTCTCCAGGACTTTGTAGCTATTCCACTTATCGAGTAGACACATGGATCAGCAGTGGGAGCTGAGCTCCGGGCAGGCAGCGCTGCCTTTCACTAAGCAACCCAAACACAAACATCATCGTCAGCCCAGTGGCGATGGGATTCAAAGGGATGTTGCGGGAGCGCCTTTACTGCCCTTATTAAATGCTGAGATTATTTGGATCCCGAGTCCTAGGGAAAAAAACAGTTTAACTCTCTTGTTTTACTGTCATCAGTCAAAAGGAGACGGCAGGAGCTAAAAACGTAGGTGGCACCAAGGAAGGTCCATGGAGCCACCGTGTCCAAAGAGACAATCCAGGTGACATCAGAAGTGAAGGACAGTGACTCTGCAATTCATAGGAGCAATCAATCTAAGAACAGCCCCCAAGCAGCAGCGATCCGACCCTCAGGAAGCAAGAGCAGGAAAAGCCCTCGCACCTGCCGGGATGTGCACAAGGTTAGCGGCGCTCCCAGCCTCTGCTCCAGTCCCACTCCGCTCCTTTCATCCCAACTCCCTGCAGCTCAGGCGGAGCAAAGCAAGCAGGATTTGGCTTTTAACACGAGTATCTTTTTTTCCTTCTCCCTGTATTTCTTCTTGTTTTCTTTTCAAATAGCATTGTTACAAAGGACGCAGAAGTACTAAAAATAGAGATGTTCAAATAATGTTGACAGTCTGCCTCATAGCCACAAAGGCAGGGTTATTTGCAAAAAAAAAAATATTCTGGCTCCATCATTTTAAGATTTAAAACAGATTTTAAATCAAGATGACGTCGGTACATTGCTTTCACCACATGTTAATGAGTTTCACATTTTTCTAGGAAAAAAACAAAACAGGTGGGCTTGGCAGTAGGGGGAAGGGAAGGTTGTTTTGCTTTCTTGGAAACTTCAAATAGAAAAGGCAAGCTGTGCTCCAAAGCATGGTTTAATTGTGCCTTTGAACAGAAACACCTTGGAGGTGGATGGGCTTCCCCAGCTATCTCCCTGCTCTGTCTCATCTCCCTGGACATCTGAGCTACCAGTCACCTCCCAGCACCCAGATCCTCCCAAGGTGCATCCATATCCCGGCATTTCATATTAAATGTGAAATTGCACAGGACAAAACCTTTGTTTTCATCTTGCTAAAGCAATCTCCTGCTTAAAAGCTGAGGAATGATAAGGGACCTTGAGTCCCCATAGCAAGTCTGCCTAGGTACCTATGACCCCATCCTCTTGCCAGCCACAGGCCTGGCTCTAAAACAGCTCTCCCAGCAGGAAAAATCCTGGAAAAGGAAGGGAGATTTACAAGTGCTCTCCTTGGGGCTGACCTGTCCTCTGGACAAGAAGCCCTGATCCAGAGAAGCATCCAAATCTCCGGGATTTAGCTGTGTGCTTGAAGATAAGTACATGCTTAATCACTTTGCTGAAACAGGATGCTCTGCTGGAGCAGGGCCAAAGTGAATTAGCTGTGCCAGCCTGGGGTGCATCTGGCCCACAGCAGAGAGTATCAATATTCTAAAATAAAATTGTGTGCCGTGTTGATTTCATAAGATAAAACCTATTAGATCGCTGCTGAAATCCACTCTCACAGTATCCCTGCCCTGAAAAGCGTACTCCCTCAAGCAGCTAACTTTACTGAGATAAGAAAGTCCATTTATATATATACACCATAAGAGAGGCTCTCTTTCATAAATCACATATAGAAAAAAGGAAAAAATTAGTAACATATGCCTCCTGCGGTAACTGATCGCCACCGCACCCTCCGGAAGGTCACCCAAAACCAAGCCCATTCCCCCATATATATTTCTGCAACAATCGCAACCACACAAGAACAAGCACAAAAATGTCTTTATCAAGAGGCAGCCACAGCTGAGAACTTGAAGGATTCAGCATCTTCTATCACTGCTATGGGCTGCTATTGCATCTCAAAGCGTTCTATGTGCAAAACGACCACCTGTTCCCTGGACTTTTGATCTGAGTATCTGGGCCACTGATCCTGTGAGATGCGCTCAATCCGAGCGCGTGGAAAGCTGCAATTGCCTTTCCAATTCGCTTCACTGGAGCATGGAGTAGGATCCTGGCCATGGAGCAGGATTCCGGCCAAGCACCTGCAGGGAACAGCCCATCCCGCCTCCCAGCTCCAGATGGGGAACGTGCCGTGGGGGACGCTCTCTACACAGAGGAAATGATTCCCTGGATCCTTTCAGCTCCTCCAGCATTTTGTTGGAATTTGGTACTCTGTTTTGTGGTCTGTTTTGCAAGACTACCCAACTGGCGCTTGCCACAGTCTACGAAGGACAACCTGAGCGTCTCACAACAGCTGCTTTCATGTAGCTCCATCTAATTCCCTGCCAATTGTTCACAGCCTAGAAGACGTCGACCATTAAAACAGAGACCATCAGATTCATTTTTTCTTCTTTTCTTTTCAAGTAGTTCCTAGTACATTTAGTATTTATCATTATATCTTCCAGTAATAACAGGCGACCTACAAAGGCGTACTAAAATTACGGCTGGCAATATAAACATTTATTCAAAGGGAAAAAAAGAAACCAGCATTTCTCTTTGAAATGGCCATCACCTCAACCAAGTCCATCAGAAATGCCTCCCCAGAAGCACGTGAGCTTGTGACAGTAGGATGCTCTCTTGTCTCTCCACTTTCTACATTCTACCTGCCCAGACATTCAAGGGAGGCACATTCAGCCCCAGCTCCTTTTCGAACAATTGCAGAAACTAGAAACTATGTCTTATCTGTCTTTAGTCAGCCCCCAATGGCAATTTTTCAAGAACTTTCTTTTTTTTGCGCAGAATTACTTTTAAATAAAGAATGGCTTTCATTTGAAATGACTTTACAATGATCCATCAATTTAAAGAATAACTATCATATTTGCTAAATCCCAGATGGAGGGTGAGGGAAGGAGAATTTTGCTGACGCAGCCTAAGGTTTCAGCATTAAGTAATCCAAGAAACAGTCAGGAATTGCAAAAGTATCTGACAGCAGTGCTGCACTCCTGGTGCTCCATTAGCTTATGCCACAGCTCTGCAAACACCAATGCACTGATTTGAACTGCAAGCAATCACGGCCCCGCCAAGGTCAAGGAAATCCCTGTAGTGCCAAGCCATGCTTACAGCATCTGGCTTGCAACCCGACCAACCCCTACACACGTCTCCTTTTCTGTTTTTAGCTTTCCAGTAAGAAGGAACGTTAATATGTTATTGTTCACGTCACAAATTGTTACAGCCTTGGCCATTCGAGGCCCGCAGCACGACCGAATTAGCTGGAAGCTAGACTTCAGAATTTCCTGATTTTTTGCTATCATATTGAGTCTCCAAACCTCGCTGGAGAGCAAACCATATGTCATTCCCCAAGCTGCCCGAGCACTACAAAATCCCTCTCACCAAGGGCCTTCCTGATTTCCAAAGATAAACAAATTGAACAATTCAAAGTCCCTTCAAAACTCCATCTGATAAGCAGGAAATACTTATTACCTTTCAGCCATCAACCTAATGTTAATGGTTTTCACCATGACCTTTAAACACACGAAACTTAACTTAATAAGGTCAACAAGAGGATATCCAAGACAGATCTCTCACAAGTCTGCCAAGGCAAGTAACAAACCACTCTGCTTGCATGGCTTTGGCAAGGCTCCTCCATGCCAATTTGCAAGATCTGCTAGCTCACCGTTACAGTCGGTATTTTAGACATTGAGTGAAACATAATGTATCCCTTATCCGCTGCTTTTGCTTCTTCCTCTTGACCACATCTCAACTGCAAAGTCAATTCATAGCCAGGATGTTGTCAGGTTCAGGTTATGTGGTCCCATTAACAGCCAGACAGATGCATGGGTTGGGTGTATTCATTTCTTCGTGCTTAGACGCACATCTGGAAACGAACCTGACACAAAGGAGCTCCATATTCAGATGCACAGCAGGAATCACGGGATAAGGAAGAGTGGGAGATCTTTGGAGTGAATTTCCATGCATCCTACAGGAGAGAACCTGTGGTGTAAGCAGTGCCAGAATTGCACAGATTGAAGGAAACCTTTTAAAATAGCAGAACTTTTGTTTTCTCGTCTTACCAAACAATTTCTTCTTATTCTCCACAGAAAAAAAAAAAAAAAAAAAGATTTTTTTCCTAAAGAATAAATACCCCTGAAGCTAATTCAGTCTCCCAGTCTTGGGAGACACCTCACTGGGAATGATGGCTACGCAGTGTCCAGAATCTACTATAAGAGAAGGGCAACACCGTGCACCATGGAAGAGGTCACTCAACGCACAGAGCCAGACACGAGACACCCAAACTCCACAAAAGCCTCCACCAACAGCATTTGCAAAACATTTCAACACAAATGCTTTGGGTTTTGACCTTTTCGGTGGAAAAATACTATATATATAGAAGTGGAAAAGCTCTATTCAAAATCCAGATGCCAAAAGACTTTGCAGCACACGAGCCATACCATGCTATTGCCCACCTCAGGAATTATGACTCATCTTTTGGCCTTGCTTCCCTCAATAGCTGTTGCAGGAACTCATTCCCCAAGTATTAGAAGTCTCAATATTCGAGCTTGCACATTGATGTCCAGCCACCCACGCTGGCCACTTCCCAGCAGAGCAACCTCCACGCACCAGACCCAGCACCTCCACTGCCCGAGTGGACGTGACATCCAGACGGAGCCCCAAGAACTCAAGGCACCAGAGCCCCAAGAACTCAAGTGATTACATTGGGCTCGCTCTGCAAGGAGGCTCCTGGCCAGCTCTGCAAGGAGCCTCCCTCTGCCATGGGCCTGGTTACCTCTCTATCGTGGTTACCTCTCTATCGTGGTTACATCTCTATCGGTGACGTGTTTTGAAACCAAGCACACGCGGAATCTAATTCCTTTGACGCGAGTGCTTTGCAGTTGCTGCAGTACGTGAAATTCAATGATGCTCAGTAAAGAAAGCTCTTTGCTTAGTGCTTTCTAAGTAAAATCCATGTAGAGATGGAGCTGAGAAGGAAACACGGTGAGGAGGGGGTCACGCCTAGCTTTCCCTTCGCATTTTCAGAAATACTAAATGAGACCCAAAAAGAAGAACATTCTATGGTTTGGAAAAGGGATCAGATAGTCCCGTCAGGTGATTTTTACTTGGATACAAAAGATGCTTTGCTGAGCCACATTTCCTTGGGAGAACTGCCTGCCACATTAAAGCACAGAGGGGAAGCACATTAAAGCTCCATGGACAGCATCAGAGCTTCAGGTCTCATCCTTTCTGAATGGCATGCCCCCCCTAAAACATTGCTGTTGGTCACCAAAGCTCTAGCATCTTCACCAAGACCCCTCCAGGCTCTTCAAGTCACGCACTGCTTGATATCTAGTTCTTTAAATCAAAGTATCTTTCAACCCTCACGAGTTGTACAAGAACACAAGGAAGGTATGAGGTAGTGCCAAAAAACTGCAGCTTGGGAGAGTCCAAGAGACAGTTGTTTCACAGACCTCCCTCTGAATATCTTATCATTTTCCACAGAAAGGTGACGGTCACTTCAAGAAAGCCAAATTTCTCCTTTTGATGACAAAACGACTCTTTGCCAGAACTGTGAAAATGTGCCATTTGTAGATGGTGACATTTTCAACTTTTTCCACTGAGGTAAATGGTTCCTCTGGGGAGGAGCAGGATTTCAGGCTTGATCACATCACTGGTTTAAAATAAATAAATAAATAATCAACCATCCTCACATGAAAACAGATCAAGTTTAGGAGGAATCAGGGGGCTTGCAGGACCAGGCACCTCTAGCCAGTGCTGAATAGCTCTGCCCACTGCTTCAAAGCGTGGTAGCACTTGGATCTTGTTCAAGTGCTGCAATGCAGTCCTCTTAAATCAGCGCCAAGATCTCCATCCTCCCCACCTTTACCTGCATCTGCCAGGCTGCCTTCCTTGCTGAACCAGAACTAGGTCACTGGCTGCAACCCAAGTCTAATTGTTAATGTAATTACCAAGAGCATCAGCAGCTCAGGCACTGTACGGTGTTTCACCCTCCCAGTGCAGGAACATTGATGGGATGGGATGGGATGGGATGGGATGGGATGGGATGGGATGGGATGGGATAGGGCTGAGCTGTCCTCTCCTGGGACCATCAGCACCAAAACAGCCTCCTTCCATTCGGACCAGCTCCATAATCCAGCCTGGCATTCTCGGGACATCTCGAAAACGTGCCTCACTAAAGCTGCCTCTTGCCACTAGCTCTCTGGAGAGATTAGAGTCTCTGGAAACACAATTGACAATTTCATTCTTTTTCTTATTTTCCCTCAAGTTGTGATTTTTTTTTTTTTTTAATTTCAAGGTTAGTGTTATTTTACTGCAGCTACCAGACAGGCAATAAGAATTTCTTCCTCTCCCCTTCCAACACACATTATATCCCCACTGCAGGCTCCCTCTTCCCAGAAATCCCCCTGCAAAGCTCGATATTATCGAGCAGCTCCCAAGCCCGCACCGCCGGGCCCGGCCTTTGTTCCGGGGAACATCACACCGGTGTCCTACCAGCGTGACTTCATCCCAGCGCCTCATTCCAGTACTTGCTCTATTGCTCTCCCACTGGGTCCAGCTCACCTATTGTGAGACCTCAGCTCTTTCAATTGCAGCAGGGATTAATTTGTTCCGTGGCGCTGAAGCTGTTAATGCAATCCTTGCTGGCTCGGGATGAGAAAAGGCGCGCTCCAGACCTCCCTCGCAGGCTGTGTGCTTAACAGCAGAGGCTTGATCTTCATTTTGTCCCCTTTTTTTTTCCCCCCTTCCTCTCCTGCCCCCTTGCCCCCCACTTTTCACAGCCTTCTCCCTTTCTAAGTCGCCACTTTCAGAGCTGGGTGGTCCTTCTGACTTGTGCTGTGACTGGCAAAAAAAAGTTGCTTTCCAGCAGCCTCTGCCCCGTGTTTTGAGAGCAGCCGGCCAAGGGGAACGAGGTCAGCAGCGCCCGAGGCCACTTGAAGCCACCAGATCCCCGCGAACGCTTCGCCCTTGGAGGCACCACTGCTCGGTTAGAAGACATGCAGGAGGAAGCACTGCCTGGGAAAGAGAGACCCGATTCCAGAATAAGAACAACCACCATTTCCAAAAGATAAGGGGGATAAAAAGTAGAAGACTATTAAAATCAAACAACTCAACAAACAGAACTCCCCTCTGTTTACCGAAACACAATAAATTTCCCCAGGGATTGCCCCGAGGTGACTCCCCAGTGCCCGTTTGCGCCTCGGACGGCGAGGCGCTGCGAGGAGTTAATGCCCCGGCCCTCGACCGTGCCAGGCGCTTGGTGAATAGCCTGGTTTTCAGGGCTCCAAGTCCGCTCCAGTGTTCTGCGCTAGGTTCTCCAAGGTGTACAAAGTCCCCATTTACTACTGCACTAAATATTTCTTTTCCTTTTTTTTTTTTTTTTTTACTGGAAGAAACGTAAGAATAAGCTGGACTCGGACCATGCAGCTGCTTATTTGGTTCTGCTGCTAAGCTTAGAGCTCAGCAGAGCAGCACAGGGAGGGAGGGAATGTCCCCTCGGAGCTGTCCCCACGTGCCGTCCCTCAGCCTGGCCACCCATCCAAGCCTGGTCGTCTTGGGTGCCAAACGCTGGCTCAACGAGACGTGCCCGTGCCAGATGGAGCTGCTCCTAGTTCTCTTCTCCGCGCCTCCGTCCCCACCACCGTGCCAAGGGCAGCGCAGGCTGCATGGACATACGCACCCTGCCTGGTACCTCGACACGCAGAACGGAGCTTTCCAGAAGAGCTTTCCAAAGCTTTCCAGGAGCTTTCCAGAGAGCCGTTAGGGCTGAAACCTCCCGCCCTGGTTCCTCCCCGATGGTTGTGTGGACTTAGAGCTAAGTTCCTACTGCTCCTCCTTCACCGCTGCTATTCCTGGCACCTGCAAGTTCAACAAGGACAAAACACGCCCCATAATGGATCCCCCACCACCACCATGTGCTCCCAGGGCTGCTGTTGAGGAAGAAGCCTCAATATTTATTAACTCACCACCTGCTCCGCATTCCCCACTGGCATCGGCCGCTTCGGCCATCACGGTACCAGCGGCGCTCATCCCTTTCCAGGAGGGTTGAGGTTCCAGGTCTGTCACCACAAGACACGCACAGGTACCCTCCAACACAGGCAACCCCATCCTGAGAGCACCCTCTGAGCCCACAGTCCTTCTGTGACCCCGGCTGAAGCTCCACTGGCTTGTGGCAATATGTCCATGTCTCTGCATGGTCCGTGCACCACCTTGGGTGTCTGCACTGCAGCCTGCTGCTGCCACCACCTCTTGCCACGAACACCAGGACCTAAGCAGACCTTCTGCCAAAGCTGCTTCATCCCTGTGACCCATTGCACCAACGCCAAAGCCGTTCTCCTCGTGGCCCTGCTACTGCTCCCTGTAAGATCTCAGTAAGTCATGGCTTGAGCGCTGCCACCAGCATCTGTGATGTGCCCTGAAATTGCCCTTGGGAAATAAACTGCCCTGCTCAGAAGAGACAAGAGCTGCATTTTGCTGGAACTGCTGAGTCCTGAGCAGCAACAGGCCCCTGGAAGCAAAACCTTGAGAAGACAAGGTAAAACCTTCCCAGTCCCATGGGCACAGATAAGGAGCCCGGCGCAGACGCAGGAGCAGCGCTGGGGCCAAACAGTGACGCTGGGGACATCGGCTCCTCGGGGATCCCACACCAAGGGCTGGAAACGCCGTGGCTCTGCGGAGCGGGGAAGGGCACTGGAGCCCCTGCAGGTGCCACCAGCTCGTCCCCTCGCAGCCGCCCCAACGCACGGCCAGCTCTGCAGGAAAGGGGCAGCCAGGACATTCCACCACCCTGGCACAAAAGGCACCTCCGCTTCCATAAAAACACTCCCACGGCCTCTCTGTTCAGCCACCAGCGAGGACACGTCCCGGTGAGACCTCCACGAGGACAGGGGTACCCGGGAGATGCTGGGGATCCACCGCAGCCCTCAGGAGGAGCGGGAGGAAGGCTGGAGCCTGCTCTCCCCTCCGGGTGCAGCAGCAGTGGCCGGTGTCTAGCCGGGTCGCTCCTTTCGTCGCGGTCCCTCCGCGGCGTCCAAGGAGCACACAGGAGCTGCAGCTTCCACTGCAGAAAAGCTACTCCCTCTAGGGTAAAGCATGGCAACTGCTGAGCTGCGCAGCCGCCCCGCGAGCTTCTTCTCTCCACGCAGGTCACAAGGACAATCCAGGCAGGAGCTCGCGGCTCCCTGGGCAAGACGCGCGATCGGCTGCTTCTCCACCCCAACTCCCTGCAAAGCTCTCACTGAATGCAGGGTCTGCTCCTGCTCGCTCTGGCCGGACAACATGATGGTCCTACATAGCTCCAGGTGGGATGGAACCTCCTCGGATCCATCGCACAAGATGATGGGCCTGCATAGCTCCAGGTGGGATGGGACCTCCGCGGGTCCGTCGGACAAGATGACGATCCTACATGGCTCCAGGTGGGACGGGACCTCCTCGGGTGTCACTGCTCAGCCACAGTTTCCAGCGTTTACGTAGTGCTGCGGCACAGGTAAATGGTTGTGGACAAGGACAGGAAGGGTAAACTCTCTAGCCAAACCTGGAGGCAGCTCCGAGGGGTTTCTGAAGTCGCAGGTGTCATTTCTCTGTGACGCTAACTCGTATTTATGCTGTTGATATCTCACTGGTGCCTCTCCTCCATTTCCATGCCTCCAGTATTGATTTTCTTATGCATCCCTTCAGGATTGGCTGACATCAACTATTTGAGACACAAAATCCTTCCCACCTGCACCCTTCCTTCTCCACACTCCTCCTCTCCACCACCGGGACCTCCAGACACCTGCAGCCAGGCACTCAGGTCATTGCCACCATCTCCAACCCTCCTACTCCACGCAACAATGTCTGCAGCTTTGGGCCAAGGACTAAATCCATTTTAAACCTGTGTCCCTACCAGAACTTTATCAGAAATGGGTAAATTCCTAGCTGAAAAACCTCCCTGAGCACAAGTCCGCTGCCTCCGGGGCAGCACTCCCGCTTCCAGGGAGGGAACAGCTCTTCCTGGGAAGCATCCAGGTGGACACCCAGCGTGGTGGAAAACCTGTCCAGAAACACCCACCCGAAGCAGGAACCAGCCTGGGCTGGGCCTTACAGGCCCCATTTCCCTCTGATTTCACTAGTCTGCATAGCCAGATGCTTGCAGCCAAATTCGGAAATTTAAGACTGTTAAATAACTGAGCCAAAAGAAAGGCAGAGCAAAGCCTGCAGGAAAGCGAAAGGAAAGATGTATGCAAGCAAGATCCCTGCAGACCTCAAGCCATCATTCACACAGACAGTGACTGCTACACAGCTCAAAAAATGTAAAACCAAAACTAAATACTAAGCCCAACCTGGCATTTCTTTTTCTCCTTCCAATTCTCACTTGTCAATGAGACTCCCCCCAAAAAAGGACAACTTTCCCCTCTTTGGTCTTTTCCCACCACCTCCAAATAGCCTATCAAACAAATTCTGTCTCCAGATTTTGTTGGAAGAGGAAAGGACACTGAAGTTGGTCCCAAAAAAAACAAGTACAGAGCTGTGTTAAAACACAGAATATACATCAAGAGCCACACACTGGTCTGCCCTGTCCCTTCAGCAGCCCAGAGATGCTCAGCATTGGCGGGCCACAAGAAAGGTGTGGGTTTGGAAATAGTTTTGGGGAGGAAATAGGAAATCAATTGGAAGGAAAATTAGGAAAGTTCTTCCAAGTGCCTGTCCCCCTCTCAGTCTCATGCTCTGCCAACAGGTGAGAAGTCTCCCCTTTCTTTCCCCTAAGTGAACATGACCGAGCACCTAGAACACAGGCATCTGTCCCCTGCAGCCCTCCGCCAGCACGCACCAGAAACATCGTTATCTGCACGCATCTTGCTGTTTCTGGAACACGGTTTTCCAGAGATGATTTTGATCAGTAATTCACTTATTTGAAACATAAGATGCAAAATTTCCTCCGTCTCTGCAAGGGAGATATTTTCTTTTGATCTTTCCATATGCTTTGCTCGCTTTGTGCAAGCTATTTTATGAAACTTAATGCGCGCTGGTGCTCCCTGGACCGCTCTCTGAACCCCGGGATATCACCACGGTAACCCTGCTGAAGCAGAAGACGGATAGAGCCGATTTCCATTCGGGAATATATTATGCGGTTTAAGTAAATCTCTTCAAATCAGCTTACCTGTGAAGACCTCCTTCCATTTAGCAAAACTCACTGGAATTCATCGCTAACAAAAACCTTTTCCATTCAAGATGATGCCCCTGCTGCAGAGCCCTGCCCGAAACCCCGCTCTGCCCTGAGAAGGACCACACGTGATGCACAACGGAGCTCACAGGAGCAACGGGAGCAGAGCAAAAACATCATGCTGAAAACGTCTACAGCACAAGCCCAAGACTAAAAACACCTCAACCAAATTCATATATAAACCAAGGAGGGCTCAGAAGTTCCTATCTTGCTAACAGGAGGCACAACCAGCTCCAAAAGCTTCACAGTAAAGCCGAAGAGATGTGGAAAACCTCTGTCTCCATATCAGCACCCAATGCCGCTCCTGTAGCATCACCTGTGCTTTCACAGCCTCACAGAATGGTTGAGGTTGGAAGGAACCTCTAGAGATCATCTAGTCCAACACCCAGCTCCAGCAGGGACACCCAGAGCATGGGGCGCAGGGTGGCATCCAGGTGGGTTTGGAAGATCTCCAGAGAAGGAGCCTCCACAGCCTCCCTGGGCAGCCTGTTGCAGGGCTCTGTCACCCTCACAGCAGAGAAGTTCTTCCAGCCCCAAAACTTCTCACGCGAGCAATGAGCACATCCCACAGATGAACGAGATATATAGATATTTATACAGGCAGGTAGATAGATATACACCCATCCTGCCTTGCTGGTCTCTAAATACACTTCCTCAGCCACAGCCAGCCAGCACTGCAGACCTGCCAATAGCCAGGAAACTTTTCCGTCTTTCCCAAAGAACTTACTTGCAATCCCTTCACGAGCATGACTCCCTCCGCTCTTCCTCCCGTGCTGCCTCCATTATCAGGAAATCTCCATGTAATTTATAAGCCCGCCGGCTCCTGCGCTAACGGGACAATAAATCACAGTTATAGATCCCGCCGCCTGCCGCTCCGAGCCTCCTCCTGCGCGCGGTGCCGGGAAGCACCACCCCGATGGGAACGGTCAACAGAAAGGAGAAGAACTAGGATCTAAGTTGCGCCTATGTAGAGGTGGGTTTGAGACACACATGAGGAACGCGAGGGGCTGGAAAGGGCTGCTCCACTGCAGGAACTGCCGCCTTCCTCCTCTTCTCCTCCTCAGCATCCCCATAGATCCACGGGCTGCACTTCATCCCACTGTTTGGGATGGCAGCAGGTGCCACCACGCACTGTGCTTGACCCAGTCACTCCTATCCCCGCAGCCCGTCCCTTGCTTTTGTAGAAAACTCCAATTTGTTGGGAGTGAAAGGACAGTTTTGTTCTGCCTCGGATGGGCGTTTATTTTTCAGCATCCGAAGACGCTTCCCGTCTGCGTCTTACCTCACTGTGCTTCCCCTGGGCGACACGCGCAGACACAAAAGAGGGTTTTCTTTCTAAAATCCCAGCAAAGAGGAGGATGTGCTTGGCTCTTTTCCTGGAGGAAAAAGGCTGCCCGGCTAATACGCCTCGACGGGCAGTGGGTTCTGCCTGCGCGCCGCCGTGCCAGGCTGCTCGTTTGCTTTTCCACCCCGCTGCAAAACGCCCGAATAACACGGTTTGTACATGGAAGTGCTGACACGGACCTTAACTACAGCATCCTGAACATGATACGGGGATACGGACGCTCCCTGTGTGGCCCTGCACATGGATAAATAAAGCATTTCAGCAGCCAGCGCCGACAGATCATAAACCTCCGCGAGCACAAATACCAACAACAACCCCAAAAGATTAGCGGGCTTAGGGGCGAGCGGGGCCACGGTGATTTAGAGGTGGCTGCCGGGGTCATTCCCGCTCGATAGCTGGGGGGAGAGGGCCACGGGAATCAATAAACCCTCCTGCTTGCAGGGGAGGAAGGGGCCGCGCTGAGCGCACGAGCGCGACGTCGTGATCCGGGGCTGGGGCTCACTGGGAATAGTGGGAATGTGCTGGGAGCGCATCCCCCATGGACACCAAGCCAAGAGGCATCGGCGTCACCCCCATCCCCGACGGGGTTAATCCGCCCGTGGGATGAGGATCTCGCCTGCTTGGAGCTCTGTTATCAAGGCAGAGTCGCTCGCGTGTCCAGCGCTTGCACCGTGCAAACAAGCGGCTGACTCCCTGCCAGGGCCGCTCGCTGCCAGGGAATCGCAGCTAATCACGGAAAGTTCAAGGTTGGAAGGGAGCTCTAGAGATCATCTAGTCCAACCTTCCTGCTCCAGTAGGGACACCAGAGCACAGGGCACCCAGTCGCATCCAGGCGGGTTTTGAAGACCTCCAGAGAAGGAGACTCCACAGCCTCCCTGGGCAGCCTGTTCCAGGGCTCTGTCACCTCACAATGAAGAAGTTCCTCCTCACCTGGAGATGGAACTGCCTGGGTTTCAGCTTGCACCCCTTTCCCCTTGTCCCGTCCCTGGCCACCACTGAGAAGAGCAATCCCTCCCCGGCGGGTGCCACTCTGAGGACACCCACAGCAGATCACTGGGGCAGCAGCAGGGGGGATGCTAGGGATGCTCCGAGGCCTCGGAGTGCTCCGGTGACCAGCGCTCCCTGTAGCAGCCCAGAGCAGAGCTCTGAACCTCCTTGCAGCCCCTGGAGCCGAAGGGTTGCACTTTCACGCAGGATCTTCAACACTTAAAATCAGCAATATCATCTTCCCTCCAGGAATAAATTCCTCACTGGTTACACTGCAAAAATACTCTCCGGGACGGACAATTCTGCTGCTAATGTACTAAAGACCGCACACACACACACAGAAATCAGATTAATATTGAGCCTTATCAAAAGCATGGCACATAAACCATGTGTTGAACAGAATCCAAACCAAACTGTCAATCTGCCTTCAGGATCAGATAGAGCAAACGCACGCGCTCAGGGCCAGAAATGAGAAGCATGGTTTGTTTTCTAATATAAGATTTGTCCTGATCTCTCTCAGCGTGGAAATCTTTGCGCTGCAAACACAGGACAAATAGGATTTCTTATCTTTCCGCTTTGCTGGGCTAAGAAAGTTTTGCCTTGTTTGCCTTTAATTATTTTCTCATTTCAGGCATCCCATTTTCAGGCGACACTTCTGAGCGGTTCCTGGAAATGGATCCTTTTTGAATAGAACTGAAATAGGAGAAAAAAACAAAAAAAGAAATAGCTCCCGGCAGGGAGACAGTGGCAACACAAGGCGGGGAATGAGAGGGCTCCCCATTTGCCCTGGGGATGCAATAGCTGCAGATATGAGCCCAGACTCACAGCACCCCAATCCTGGGATAAAAACCTGGGATAAAACCCCGGGTGTGCACGTGCAGTGGGAAATGGTGTTCCTGGAAAAGGCCCCAGCGAGGAGGAGCGCTGCTTTTCCCAGCTATTGATTGCCGGGGGGCTCTTTGCTATTCTGATCTCAGCTGGTCGGAAGTCCTACCAATCAGAGGGAGGTCGTGACCACGGGGTCAGAAACCTACACTACATATATCATAATTTATTTTACAGCTAATCAATAGCAAATTGCACCATGCAATTTTACAGTAGAGCGTCACCTTTGAGGGCTAATGCAACCCATACAGTATCGTAACCTTAAGGCCTGGCAGTTTAAGGGGTCAAAATCCGCTTTCATTTCAGAGTTGTAAATCACGGCTGCAAATGGAGTAGGAAGCCCATTAGCTATTAATTTGTACATCCGCACCATGGAGTAAAATCCTGCCTACAGCTTGGATCCAACCAGGGAAAATGAGTCTCAGCACCACTCGAGCTCCACCTTTGCCTTCAAGACAACAGGAGAAGCCCAAGGAGCATCAAGACCTTCTGCAGGTTTAGGTCCACGCTCACCACCCAAGAGCAGCCACACCAGCCAACCCTCACACGTGCAGCTAGGCCAATGTCCCCCAAGTAACTGAATGATCTGCACAGCTTAACTTCATGTAGCCTGGAATGGTCTTTAGATGGACACACTGCAACAGAAGATGGATAAAAGTCCCTTCTACCAATCCTGCCTATCATCCAGTTTTATGACTTCGCATCCTTGGGCTTGGGGAAATGCTCCCCACTTGTCATGCCTAGGATCAAGCAGCACACACACTAGCTATTTAATATGCTTTCCACTCTCCCACATACTTCTGTGTTAATTCTGTATTTCTGTGTTAATTCTGTATTTCTGCAGAGGACTAGCTCAGGGTACTCCAAAAGACACAACAGCTTTCTTAACAAGCTGTCCCTAAAAACGCTGCCAAAGAGAGCATTTTAGCAGGAAGGAAAGGGGGTTGCAATACGCACCAGAAGAAAAAGGATGCAGGAGGAATAGGCAGAGGTGGAAATATTTTGGAGGAACAGCAATCCCTTACCAGTTAATTGTTGCTTTCGGGGATTTGCCTGGATGCCACGTGCAGTTCCCAGGGAACTTCACCAAGGTTTAACATTAATTAATTGCAATGCAGTTTTTGTTATTGCTAGCAAAGCAGTCACCACACACACCCATGTCCCTTCCCATCACTGCCACATCCCTCCAGCACCCTGGTCCCATCGTCTGCTGCCTCCGGTCCCCACAGCTGCCTCGGGCAGGGGCGATTCCTGCAACGCCCAACTCGCTGGCATTGATCTCCATGCACAGGAGCTATCGCAGAAGGACGTTGTCAGAGGTGGCACCTTCAGGAAATGGGCTGGTATCTCGGGGAAGATCAGTGCATTTCTCACCTTGCTGCAGCCCGTCTCCCCAGGCCCCCACACGCTGCTGCCCAAAGGAAAGCGCATGGACCGTGACAGCCTGAGCCTGCGCGCCCCGCTCGCCTTTATTTCCCACTTCATGCTATGGCGGTGCTGCTGAATGCCAGGCAAAAAATGCTTTGGCAGAGTCAGTCTTTTTTATTTTCTTTTCTTTTATTTCTTTTTTTCTTGCTGCTTCTCTGGACAGCACGACTCAGAGACCTGCGGAGTTCCTGACTCTACCTCCTGCCCTAGCCCACAGGGACCAAAACCTCAGAGCCCCACGGAGGGGGGATACAGACACCCATAGGGGCCAAGGGTAGCATGCAAAAGCCCCACCTGTTTTGCACGCTCTGCTCCACCATAGCCAAGTCTGCTTGCTCCCCTGGAGCACATTGCACATCTCTAAAGGCTCGGAAACAGCAGCACACTGCAATGCAAACCACGCTTGCAGGTGCAAGCACCTGAGCAGCAGTGCTGCCTTGCTGGCCATTGCCATGACATGCGCAGAAAACACCACATCTGCAAACACTGGCGGCAGGTGCCACCTTGCACACTTGCTTCTGCCCTCCTGCAGCCCCCACAGCAGCTCGGTTTCTACACATCTTTCTGCTCCAGGTGCATTTGAGGGATCTTAAGGAGCAGTACCAGGCCCAGCAGGGCTGGGGTGGCAGGAAGCCGGGAAAGGGACGGGGACCTGTCAAGCAGGGTGGCAGGTGGCCCTGCCACAAAGCCGAGTGTCCCCATGGAGGACAACGTGGTGCTCCTCACTGCAACGCATCCGCTCCATCACTCGCCGGGGGCCACTGCAGCAGGGTGGGTGATGAAGCAGTTGGTAAAAAGCAAATCAAAGGGGGCAAGAAAACAGCTGCTGTGACCCTCCCTGCTCCTCCCTGCGTGCAGCACCCAGGGTGGATGGGGACACACAAGACCATGGGGCTCTCCGTGGATGCAGCGTTTTGGACATCGGTGAGATAACTGAGCAGCAGGGAAGAAACAGGCACTGGGAAGCAGGGCCACCTGCAGCATTCCCAAGACATCCCTCCAACAACCCGGAGATTCAACCTCGAGATTCAAGAGCAGGAGAAGAGCTGGGGACATCCCTGCCACCAGTGCCAGTCCCCTGACCCAAAGCTCACCTCCCTCCTGCAGAAACTGAAGGCACCCAGCACTCCTTTACAGCAAACACTGCTCCTTAGCGTCCCTTGCCACACTGGCCAGGTGCTAGTGGGGTTCCTGAGGAGCCCCAACTCCTTTTGGAGTCCAAAAGCTGCTCCTGAAGGTCTCCAGGCTGGTTTGGCTTCCTCCGACCTCCACAACCCCCGTTGGCCAACGGCCATCCCGGCCACCGAGCCACGACACGGAGGCCAAAGCAGGAGCAAGGGACTGGGGACTGATGGATCAAACAGCCCCAACGGAGGCATGCGCAGGGGGTTGGACTAGATGACCTCTGCAGGTCCCTTCCAACCCTAAGGATTCTCGGATTCTGTGACTCTGCAGATGGCCACAGAATCCAGAGAGGCTTCAGGAAAGGGCCACATTGCCAGCAGGTGAGCGGCTGTAGCGCCCAAGCGGACACGTCCTGCACATCACCGCGCATCCCGCCCAGCGCATCCCGGGAAAACGCGGAATACACGGATAACTGCGATGGAAAACACGCTCTGTGCTCCACAGCACACTGAGGGTATTGCTGCTGTCGCAGGTAAAGCCACAGAGCAAGATGCAGAAGCCAAGGGCCATAACTCTAAAACAACAGGCGGGACGATGCCCCGATGGTGCCGTGCATGGGGGGGCACGAGCCGGCCTCATAACATAATCCCCCTAGGCAGGCCCAAATCTCCCCAATGCAACACAGAGCCCTTTAAGCAAAACTAAACAATTTCCTTTAGCCTAAATAAATATTCGAGCTAAGCGATGCATTAATTTACTCTAGTTCACCAAAGGCTAACTCTTACCCAAACTGATCATTATAAAAGAAATCCTATAATCCCTCTCTCCCATTCAGGCTCAAAACACGTAATCCCGTGAATAAATCCAGAAAGCAAGCGTAACAAAACGGGCAATAAAAACTTACAGCGCTCACATCTTTTCATCTCCCATTAAGACTGCAAACACTCCCCTGAAGGCCCTTGAGGACGGCTAATCTAAGGCTCCCCGCGCCCAGCGCCGGGCGAGCGGGCGCCCCGCGGCACCCGGCGCCGACCCGCACCCCAAACCCGGCGAAACGCGGAAAAATCAGCGCTGAACCAAGAAACTGCAGTTCTAATACAGACTGCAAGAGCTTGCTTTCTTTTCTTTCTTTCTTCTCCCCCTTTTTTTTTTCTTTATTATTTTATTGCTTTGGAAGCCTGCAAGCTCCAACTGTATAAATGCCAATAACTTCCCAAGTTTTAAGGCTGCTGAAGTAAGAGATCAGATTTTAGCAAGTGCTTTCCAGGCAGCGAGCCAGAACTTTTTCTGATTCACTAAAAGCACCAAAGGGAGGCGGAGGGGCGGGGGGGGAGAGAGCGGGGCCAGGGGGCTGATTAACTTTCAGTTACCGCCACAATCTCCACAAAAATAAAAAATAAACAGTCTGTCTCCCCGCCGCAGTGGGTGCCGCTGCCGGGAGCTCGGCACAGCTGGTTATTCCTGGGGTTTGGAAATATGCGCCGGAGCGAGCGCAGGGCCACGGGCAGCCGTGCAACCCGCTCACCGTGGGCATCGCGGGCAGTGACACCTCTGCAAAGGGTGGAAAACTGATCGGGGGGTTTTGGGGGTTGCTCGGGGCTCGGCTGATCCTGCGGGATGGAAGCGGGTGGATGCAGCTCGCACAGGGAGCGGCGGCAGGTGCGAGAGGCGCCCGGTGCGAAGGGGCTGCCCCGGTGCATGGGGACGCGGGCACCTGCAGCGCCGGTGCCTCCTCCCTGCTCCTCCTCCTCCTCCTCCTCCTCCCGGGACCACTGCAGCGCCTGGGCAAGCGGCTCGGTCCCTGCCAGGCAGCATCCAAGGCGGGAGCTGCCTGGGATGGGTTCGCAGCGAGGGCCGGGCAGGCAGCGCCGCGGCAGCCTCAGGTTTTTGCAAAGTCTCAGCTTTTCCCGAGAGAAAGTTCCCTAGGAAAAAAAAATAAAAGGGAAAGGGAAAAAAAAAAAAAAAAAAGAGGGCGAGCAAGGAGGAGAGCAGCCGCTCTTCCCGGGCAAGTGCATCCATCACCCCTGTGCAACGAGGAGAGCGCAGGGCTCCCTCTCCCATCACCAGGCAGCTCCCGAGGATCCTCCGGCTGCGCCCGGGGCAGCGGGCGGCAGCGAGCGCCGCTCCCGCATCTGCCGCGGGGACCGTTTGAATCCGGCTGTAAAAACCAGAGGGGAAAGTGGGAGCCCTGTCCGAAAGTGCCGGGCACCCACAGGTCACCACGCGCCTTTGTTTCTTTTCCTTTTTTTTTTTTTTTTTTTCC
Source organism: Rhynchotus rufescens (assembly GCA_032273925.1). NCBI lineage: Eukaryota > Metazoa > Chordata > Aves > Tinamiformes > Tinamidae > Rhynchotus > Rhynchotus rufescens. The sequence goes on from JAVCKT010022675.1 coordinate 31,819, forward strand.
TTTTTACAACCAAAAGAGAAAGAGGATGGAAAGGACACGTACCTGTACCTGAAAGCACAGCAGCAGGAAATGTAAACATCTGGAGAGGAGAAAACAGAAGAAGAAAAAAAAAAGCAACAAAAGATCAAATGATGCGGTAAAATGGTTACAGAAGTTTCTTTTTTTTTTTTTTTTTTTTTTTTTGGGCGT
>JAVCKT010022676.1:0-13149 GCA_032273925.1 Rhynchotus rufescens
ACCTGAAGATAAAATGTGGGAGGCTGGGGGAGCTCTAGGGGGGTATAACCGAGCCCTGGGCGGGTAACGGGGGCCGGGGCAGCGGGTCTGTGTGGGGCTGGGGGAGCCCCGCGGCGTGCGGGGCGCAGGGACACGCGTGGGGGGGAAGCCCCTAGCAGCACGTGGCCCGCGCAGCCGCGCGCACGGGTGGCCGCGGCCGCTCCCGGCCGGCACATGGAGCGGCCCGGCCCGGCCCACGTGCGCGCCGGGGGCGGGCGCCGGGCCCTGCCCTGCCGAGCTGGGCACGAGCCGGTTCCGGAGGCCGCCCCGGCCCGGGGCTGCTGCCGCCCTTCCCGCTGCGAGCCCCGGGCCGCGGCAGCAAGGCCCCGCGCTGCGCCTTCCCGCTCCCCTCATGCGGTGACTCACGGCGCCGCGAGCAAACAGCCCGGGGCGTTTTGCCCGGCTCGCTGCAGCCTGGCCAGGAGAGCGGAAGATCGGCCTCATTCCCTCAGCAGCCCGGCGTGGGCAGCCGGGTTTTGTCCCTGGAGGGCAGATAGTCTGCAGGGCTCTACCCCGAGTGCCCTGCTCCTCCGTGGCTGCTGCGGAGCGCTAGGAAGGAGCCGCTTTGGGAGCTGCTCTGCGGATGCCACGTGCTTGTCTGCCCGCGCTGGGGCTTCTCCTGGGAACCACGTGGCTGCGGCTCCCGGGCCACGGAGCTGGTTCTGCATCTGCTTCTCATCTTCTGCTCCCAGGCTGCGAGCTGAGCAGCAGCACCAAGTCCTACACGTTCAAGGTGGACGAGGAGGATGACTCCGACCACATCCTGGCTCTGTCTGTGGTAAGAGGCACGAGGGGTAGTGGGGCTCCCCCTCCTCACCGCAGGCGCCAGCTCCCCCCTGCTTGCCGGGCTCGCTGCCCTGGGGAGGGACTGGTGCGGGGCTGGTGCTTTCCCTCCTGTGCAGGTGCCCAAGCAAAGCCAGGAGTGTCTAGGGGCTGCTCGGTGTGGGGGTCCTTTGGATACAGGGTGAAGGAAGGTGTTTTTCCCTGTGTTAGACCTTGCTGGGACCTACAGCAGAACACAGGTCCCCACCAGGCGGGTCTCTGGCCTACTGCTCTCAAGGGAGCGCTCAGGGCTTCGCTCATGCATTTCCTGGCTCTTTCTGGGGATCACTGTCTGTCCTGGGAACACAGGAAGTGCCAGCATGAATCCACAGAAAACGCAGCCCACATGCTGTGTCCTGAGGCAATTGCGGGACGGCTGTCCTAGCTGGAAGGGGCACGGAGCCCCTCAGCAGGCAGCGAGGGGACCATGGCTGCGGGGAGGGATTTTGTTCTCTCTCTCTGGGAATTAGCAGCCGGTGCATTCATGCAACAGGGGTTCATGTCCCTGTCTTGCCCGTTTGCACAGTGGCATCTGCACACAGTGCTTGTGTAGCAGCCAGGCTGGTAGCATTGCCATGGGTCGCTTGTCCCGAGGAGAGGCGCGATTATCCCTGCTGCACTTCTTGGGAGGGAAGTAATTCCCAGCCTCTGCTCCCTCCAGGTTTGCCTCACGGACGGGGCCAAGGATGAGTGCAACGTGGTGGAGGTTGTCGGGCGAAACCACGAGAACCAGGAGATCGCGGTGCCGGTGGCGAATCTGAGGTTGTCGTGCCAGCCCTTGGTAAGAGGGTGCCAGGGGACTCGGGCAGGCTCGAGGATTGCACATCTCTGGGTGTTTGCAGACATTTTTCTCATCACCCTGGCCACAAGCTGGTCTGCGTTTCCCTGGGGAATGTCTGGAGTGGCCATGGCCGGGCTGCAGGTGCCTCCTGGAGTGTGCACATACTGCTCAGCTCCATCACTCCTGGCTCCAGGTTCCCTCCTAGCCCCTGCATTGTGCGGGGATGCACCCTTGCCACCTCTCTCTACCCAAGCTAAAATGTATTTAATGGAGCTGAGTACCCTGCCAGGTGGTACGGACACCCTGTTTTTGCCTTTGCCTCTGATATCTCCTTTGCTCTGTCTCTTTGCAGCTGAGTCTGGACAACTTCCAGCTGCAGCCTCCGGTGACTTTCCGCCTGGCCGCAGGCTCTGGTCCCGTGCACGTTGCTGGCTGGCACCAGATCAGTAAGGACCAGTGGGTGGGCGAGGCTCGGAATGGATGAGGGACATGGAGGGGCTTCCTCCGTTGGGCTCCCTCCTTTCCCTGGGGAGCCTGGGGGAGAAGCGCCTTGGTGCTGCCCAGCATGTGTCCAGCAGTGACCCCCTGCGTTTGTTCCCTGGGGATCATCTCCCTGGTGCTTCCCTACCCAGGAAAAGGATCTAGGTGACCCACAGTGTCTCCTCTTCCCATGCCTTTCTGTCACCATTCCTCCAGCTGAAATGTGACCTATTCCCCATAAGTTCTTTGGGCTTCTCTGTTCTTTGGGTGTTTTAGAAGAAAAATGTATTTTCAAAAGTGAGTAACAGAGTTATGTGCATGTCCCAGTGCAGAGGGATGATGACTCCTTTGAGGAGGAAGACGACATGTCTGAGAATGAGATTGCTCCCATCATGCCAGCGAAGAAGCAGCAAGGGAAGCAGTAGCGGGTCTCCTGGCAAGGTGAGGGGCTGGGCAGCACTGGGATGTCCCATGCCCTGTGGGAAGTGCTGTGGGTGGAAGCTGTCCCACTATGTGGTGGTGGTGTGGAGGGGGCACATGAGGCTGCCCGCCTCAGGATGCTGCTTCTTTCCACAGGTACTTGCTGGGACTCCTAGGACGATTTTTACCTCGGACACCTCTTGCCTGGACCTCAACTTTTGCTGCTTTCTCATGTACCTTTTTGGGGAGTGAGGTGCAGGAGCTACTCCCAGCAACGGGTGGCTCCTCTCCCACGGCCCTGGAAGGTTGATCCCAAAACAGGGTTGATGCTGCTGGTCTCTCCCCTCTCCCCTGTCTCTGGAGCCAGGGATGCTGGAGAGGGTCCTTGTCCTGTGCCTTTTCACTGTCCTGCACCTCTGCTCCATGCACCTCTCTTCCTGGCTCCGAGACACCCTCTCCTGGCCCTGTCCCCAGGGCCTGATGCACAGCCAGAGGTGGGGGGTAGTTTCACCGAGAATTTCTTCAGTTTGCTTTTCTTTACACACAACTGGATGGTTTTTACACAGTTACAAGTGTTATGTGAAGTCAGGGCCCGGGCTGCCTCCTCACTTGCAGGGCGGTGGGGTGGGGGCTCACGGTCTATCTGGGATCTGGGGGGAGGCGCTGGGTCAGACTGCTTTGTAAAGAATAGTTTTTACACTTGGAATAAAGGTCTCGTGTGTCAGCTCTGCGGCGCGGGGCTCACTGGTGACTGGCACGTCCCTGGGCCGTGGGTCAGTGTCCATCCTGGCACTCCGTGTGTGTCACGCTGGCTGCTATCCCTAAGAACCACCATGAACCGTCCGGCCCTGTGGGCCGTGTAGGTACCTTGCTGGGCAGCAAGCGCCTCGGGCTGCAGGGATTCCCGTGGGAAATCCTCCGGGGTGGATCCATGGTCCCGGGCTGCTAGTGGGGCTGATTCTCCCTTCCACATCCCTTGCCCCACTCTTTCCTTCTGTTGCCAGCCGCTGTGGTTGGGCTGCCCTGGATGGAGGGGGCTCTGGGGTCCCGTCCAGCAGGAACAGCCCTGGCTCGGGAAAGCAGAGAGGGCTGTGTCCAGCCCAGTGTGACAGTGCTGTGCTGTGGGGGACACGCCGGCTGTGCACTGGGATACAGGAGAGGACAAAGCGGAGCCAGAACGGAAGGGTGAACCGCCCTGCTCACCTGTGGCATCCTGCTGCCCTCCTGCCTGGTGACGTGGGGGAGCAGGGGCACCCCTGGGGCTGGGACCTTGCGGTGGCTGCGGGTCCCTCCTTGGGGACCGCTAGGTGGCAGGCGGGCCGCGTGGTGGCCCCGTGCCCCACGCACAGGACTGCGGGGCTGCCCAGCTGCATCTCCTCGCCCGTGCCCACCTCGCTGCCCACCCTGCTGGGCACCGTGACCGCGGGGAGGTGGCACCAAGGCTGCGCCGTGTGGCCGGGTCCATGGGCACCAGATGCCCCCACCTGCTCCCGAGGTCCCTGCGAGGAGCAGCAGGTCCCTGCGAGGAGCAGTGAGGAGCAGCGCGAGGTCCCCAGCAGGTTTTCTTGCCCAGAGGATGTCCCTGGGGACTGTGCCGTTTTGGTACCTTCGACAGCAGAGAGACGGGAGTTTTTTCCCCGCATGGATCTGTGAGGATGCTGGCAGGCAGCCCGCACAGCAGCACCTTGTGCCGACAGTGCCAAAGAGGCGCTCGGTGGAGAGAGGGCAGCTGTGGCTGTGCCCAGCCTGGACTGGACTCCCAGCCCCATCTTGCTGATCTGGGATGCCCCAAACTCGCCTGCTATCCGTGCAGTGGGACTGTCGAGGGGCTTGAGGGCCACTGGGGCTGAATCCCCTGCCGGGCCTTGGTGCTGCTTGGCTTGGGGTGAGGGATAAGGGCAGGTAGGGCATTTTTAGCAAGGTCCCCCGGGAGGGGTGGGCTGGGGTAGCGAGGGGAGGGAGGCAGCAGCGCTCAGCCTGGCAGGGCTGCTCTAACCACTGCCAACGGGGAAGGGGACAGGCAGCAGAGGCTGGGGAAGCAGGAGGAGGACGTGGCTTGGGGACCTCTTCCCCAGAGCCTCAGGAGGGGTTTGTCCCCCCGCTTTCCTGGCAGGACCTGCCCTTGGAGCACCGGCTATGGGAGAGGGGGCGAGCGCGGCTGGGCTGGGCTGGGGGGCCGCGCTCACCCACAGCGCTTAATGGTGAGGATGGGATTACAGGGGTCACGCTAGGTGAGCAGCTTCCTTGGCGGAGCTGATGGTATCAAAGCAGGTGCCCCCGGCTGCAAATACCTCGGGCAAACAAACAGGGCTGCCTAAGAGCAGGTGAGCTTGGGCACAGACGGGCTGGGGGGATGGGGGGCAGGAGGGGCACAGCGGGGCAGCTTGGGGGTCCTGGCGTGGTGACTGCCACCTTTTGCATTAGGCCGGAGTGAGGGGATGAAATGCTTGTGCACCAAATGCATAGGTGTGCTTTCCATGCCAGGGATGTGGCCCAGTGCTCCCCATGGGGAGTCAAGTGACACCCCAACATGGGCAATGGCCATGGTGTCACCCTGGGAGGTGACAGCTCTCAGCATCCCTCTTGCTGATGCCTTGGGGGCCCTGTGCACTGATCTCTCCAGGGATGGATCCTTCCCTGTTCCAGCAGCAGCAGGGGATGCTGGCCGAGACATCTTGCCGAGAGACGTGGCCTCAGTGTGGCTTGGTGTGGACCATATCGCAGGTGAGCATTGGGCCCGGCAAGCACATAGCAGAGCACTCTGCAGTGTCCCTGCAGCAGCCCTGTGGCTCAGCGGTGGGTTTGGGCTGCTCCTGGGCACTGAGCAGCCCCAAATTTGGTCTCAGCTGCCTGCCAGGTGCCTCAGGGACTGAGCTGCTTTGGGAGGTGAGCTCTGAGCTGGGCTTTCCTAGGCAGCACTGCCATCCCAGCCTTCCTGCCGGCACAGGCGGCTCCACGGAGCAGGACCAGGCAGCCAATTTCCTGGCAAAGCCCGTGCGATTTTCCAGTGTGGAGCTGAAACCCCAGAGCAGGGCCGGCTGGAGAGGCACAGCCGTGGACTGTGCTGTAGGTGGGGCTGGTCCCCTGCGCCTTGAGCTCCGTGCCTGCCTCCCCGTGTGAAATGCAGAGCTGCTCTTCCCTGAGGATGCAGAGTGCCCTCGGAGGCGGCAGCATCCCTGCTTGTGATGGATGTGCGCTTCTCAGCACCCCTTCTGAGCGTGCTCCCCCACATCTCTCCCCGGTGAAGGTCTCGTCCAGCCCCACATCACGTCAGTGGCAGCAGCTCTGCAGCCAGCGGCCACATCCGAGATAGCCGGAGGTCGCAGGTGGCCCGGCCTCCGACCCCTCCGTGGTGCGAATCTAATCGCAGCAGCCCGGCTGTCCCTGGTGCTGGCAGGGCTGTCACTGCTGGCCACGCTTCCCTGACGGGTTGTCCCAAAACAACCCAGGTCCTGCAGGGATGCAGACCCTCCTGAGGGGCATGTGGCTGCAGGGAGTGCGGGGACTTGTGCTCCGAGCTGCAGGGCACGTGGCTCCTGGGGCTGGATACTGGGATCTGCTCCCGGTGCAAGCGGTGCTGGGGAGCGGACAGAGGCGAATGCAGGTGACGGGGGTCTCCTCTCTGCAGGTCCATTCTGCTTGACCATAGTGGGATGGATCCCTGCTTGACAGGGATGCCCAACAGTGAGGTGGGACAATCCAATGGCACAGCAGGCCCTTGGGAGATGGGATTGGGCTCCTTGGGAAGAAAGTAGGAGCAGTGTGCAGGCTCTGGGCTGTGGTTTACCTGGGGTCACGCACCGCAGAGCCACAAGGAGCAGCGGGTCCTGTGGGCTGCGGGTGCTGCAGGTGCAAAGGGCAGTGATGGGCCTTGGCCCCACAGCCTCCCCATGCGCTGCCCGCATCTCGCAGGCCCTATGGGGTGCTCTGGGGCTGCTCCCCGGGCCGGGGTCAGCCTGAGCTGCCTCTCTGCCGCGCTGGGATGTCACAGGGGCCGTAACCCTGCTGTTTTGCAAACTCCTGGGGTCAGCAGTTCAGCTGCCACTGACACAGGGGCCCGGAGACACACACGGGCATTTGGGGTGGATGCTGTAAGCAAACAAACCAAGGTAGAGTTACAGCCGGCAGCCAGCCCCCCGGAGCCTCCTCCCCACTGTTATTAGCTTTAGGTTTAACCCCCCACCCACCCCGGCTGGGCACAGTGGGGGCTTTGCAGCGCCCAGGCTCAGCTTTGCATGGCCCTGGAGATCCTCTGAGCCCATCCTGTGGAGAGGACAGCGAGCCCAGATGCTGAGGGATGGATCCCAACTTTCTGGGTGGCCACTGCAGCCTCCCTGACAGCCTGACTCTGTTTCCCCTTTCCAGCCCTGCTTAGCCCTGCTTGGCCAAAGAGCACAAGAGTAATGCTCAGATTGGGCTCTCCTAGTACCTGGCACATCCCTTGGGTCATTTTCAAGAGGTTCTCTTTGGTCTTTGGACAGCCCAATGGGGTCAGGAATGAAGTGGGGCCACTTAAACCCCCTGCACATCTCTATGCACATCACTCCTCTGTGCACACACATGTTGTGGCCATCTCCACGGCAGGCTGTTCGCTTGCCACCTTCTGTTTGATGCAGAGCAACTTTGCACAGAAATGCCTGGAACTGGGTTTAAATCCTGCAGGGCAGAGGATGCTGCAGGACCCTTTCCTGCCCTGGCAACCTCCAAATGATCCCTCTCTTTCCTTGTGGATAGCTGTAGTGCGGAACGGCACCGCCTCAGCAAAGCCCTCCTGCGGTCTCCTGGCGCTGCCAGGTCTTTACCCACACGCCTGGCTCCCCTCCAGACCCTGCACTGCATCTCTGTCGTGTGCCAAGTGTGGGTTGTGGAGCCAAATGCAGCAGCGAGACAGGCTCAGCGCAGCGATGGACAACCCCTCTGTGCACCCACAGCCTGCACTGCGTGGGCTCCCGCTCTGCAGGTCTGCTTCAGCTCACCGTGCCAGAGAGCATCTCCACCGTCTAGATCAAGGCCAAGTCACCCACTTTGCTTCCATGTGAATGTCTCAGTGCTTGATGCTTTGGATGAGTCCTGCAGGCCCCCAACACCACATTCAGCCCCAGGGCTGGTCTGGGAGGGCAGCACTGCAGGACATTGAGCTCCTGGCTTGTGCAGTTGTGCTGTCAGTCTGGCGATGTGAGCTGCCCTTGCAGTCACCCATGAGAAGCCAAGCCCGGTGTGTAGAGTCTCTAACCCATGCGAGTCAATATTAGTGCCTGCAAGTCAGCACTTGGCCGCAAGAGTGGCTTTGCTTGAGGCCAAGGAGCAACCAGACATTATGGAGACTTGAGTAATGATCCTCTTGGAGCTGCTTTGGGTAGGTAGCTAACTGGGATATGGAATGGGCCAGAATACCCTCTTTCTTCACCATGTTCCTACACCAGGGTCCTGTCAACACAGCCCAAACCAGAGAGGACATTCACCTTGGTGCTGCTGTCCCATGCACGTCCCTTTAGCATGTTGTGCAAAACAAAACCAGACTGGTCCTGACATATGAAATGGGTGGAATTTCAGAGGAAAAGTGATGGAAAGACTGAAGGACTGGGGAAGAGAAAGAGCAGGAGGTGTCCACGCTGGGTGGTGGATAATGCTCTCTGGGAGGGAGAGCACGAGGAAGCTGGTGCTGCTGCAGGTAATCAGGGCAGGATGCTTTTCAAAGAGCACGTGCACGTGTGCTTAGTTGGAGCTGGAGGAAGAGGGAGACAATAATAACGCCAGGACTTCAGGAACACAGTCTAAAATGGTGAAGGCAAAAGTCACATTTCCAGGAAACCCTGGGGCAGGATGGATGGAAGGTGATGAAAGGCCTCCAAAGGGCAGAGGAGGGAGCCTGATCTATTGAAATGAGCCCTGAGCACAGACCTCCACAGGTGTCCAAAGGATGCTGTTAGGGTTCGCTTGTCCCTTGGTCGATGCTGTGCAGCCTGTGCAGCTCCTGGGGCTGGGAGCAGAGCAGGGACGGGCGCCTGCTCTGGCGTTCCCACCAAACACGCCTTAAACCTGCTGCTGGTAATTGAATAGAGAGGAGAATGAATTGTGAGCAGCCTCTGCCTCCCCTGGCCGCTGCAGGCTGGCCTCGAGGGCCACCTCGGTGCTGTGGGTAGCGCGGACAAGGTCATTCCCATGCAGCGCGGGCGGGCGGCCTTCGCCCGAGTTCCTTCCCTTTGGGGAGCCCGGGTTAATGGCGAGCGGCGGCACGGCCGCGGGCTGCGCGGCGCCGCTCAGCCGCGCCGAAACGCCCCATTAATGCTGGATCGGCGCGCAGCGCCGGCGGCTGCGCCTGGGAAGCGCGAGGGTGGAGGGCACTCGTGTCCCCCGGCTCTGCCGGGAGCCTCCACACGAGCTCTGCCCCTCGGCCCTTCTCCTGCTTCCTCCTCTCCTTGCAAAGAGATGCTCAAGGCGACTCTCTCGCGGGTGCTGTGCTGGCTGTCCCTCGCCCCGAAGCTTTCACTTGTCCTGGTCTGCCCCAGTCTCTGCTGCTCTTGGCTCTGCTGAGTCAAGTGAGAGCGGCCTGGCCTCCGGCGAGGCTGGCGGGGAGGCTTTAGGCTGAGCCTCGGGGAGCACCTTGCTGGCCTTCAGCTCCTGCGCAGCTTGGAGGCATCGCCCTGTGGCCTCTCGCACTGTGGAGGTGAGGGGCATCCGTGGGCCGTTTCTGACCTGTCTTGTCTCCAAGGTGAGGAGCAGGCAGGGGAGGTGCTGTGGAGGGAACGGCAGTGGGAAGGTGGAGCTGGGAGCTGGAGGGTGAAGATTGTCAGTCCAGGGAGGGAGCAGGGACTGATGGCGGGCAGGGGAGGCAGTGCTGAGGGGTTCGGGTGAGACAGCCCTTCCCAGGAGCTGGGTCTGCTCTGCAGCCTCTGCTCCATGGTGCCACACGCCAGGGGGGCTCCAGGGGCTCTCACAGCCCCTTGCCTCCTGTCATCTCGTCTCCTCAAATTGCAGCCCTGTAGGTCCTCAGTGTGGGTATATTAATGCATAAATCCCCAGCAGGCTATGTGGATGTAGCAGAAACAGGACAGAAAGGGGAAAGTGAAGCACAATTCCAGGCAGCAGGGTGGCAATAGACACGGTAATAGGTGCCAGATCTTCGGTGTTTCAGTGGTTCAGCCGGTGCCACCAAGCTGAGGTCCCGGGGCTGCACTAGGGGCACTGAGCAGGAGAGCGAATTCTGCAGCTGGTGCCTGCTGCGTTTTCCCTGCCAAGCTGAGCCCTGGGCACAGCTCCGGGTCTGCTCTGGGGACACCAGCCCTACGAGGCTGTCGCCATCGTGTGGATGCGAGCCCCGGGCCACGCAGGCAGCGCAGGGCTGCAATCCCAGCTCCTGCCCTGGACGTTGCCCTCGGCCAGGGCTGCTAAGGGTAGGTGGGACCCTTAGCAGGGGCTGCCTGGGGAGGGGAGGCCCTGACCTGGCCGCAGCTCCAGGGGGCACAGGGGGGAGTTTGTTTCCACAAGAGGTGTCTTGTCCAAGCCCTGGCCACCCGGTGGGTGGCTTGCAGGGGAGAAGAGCCTGGATATCTGGTGTTTGATGTTCTGTCCGCAGCATTTAACACCTAAGCACATGAAATACATGGGCTATTCTCTGAGGAAGGCACACGCTGCCCAGCCCCGGCTCTGCAGACTGGGGCAATAAACCAAGCGCTGGGGCACCGGGACGGGACCTGATGGGAGCACTTTGGTGGCCATGAACAGGGTATTGTGGAGGAGTGTGGAGGCAGCTCTGAGCTTGTGAGCCAGGCTAGTCCTTCTGGGGGTCAGTGTGAGGATTACCTGCAATTGATGGAGACTCTCCTGTTTCTTAGGTAACTGGGTTTTGTCTCATGCCAGCTCAGGCCAAGGCTCAGCTGGGCTCAGGAGCACCAGGCTGCTCCGCAGGAGAGCCAGACAGGCCATTTAGGCTCAGTGCCTGGGGAAGGAGAGGAGCCCTTGCTCCTTGGACCATAGCGCTTAGCTCAGATGGCCTGCAAAGGAGCGGATATGCAGATAGATTCACATTGGGTTTCCTTATGAAGATTTTCAAACAGATTTGTTTTTCACTTAAAAAGAAAAAAGCGATGGGCAGGGGGAAGGCAAGTTCCATTCTTCATGCAAATATAGGTCACTTCTTGGTGAGCTGGAAGGAGGCTCTACAAAAGCACCCAACTTCCCTGCTAGGAGCAAGTCACGGCTGGGAGGCTGGAGGCAGGAACTGGGTGGGATGAGCCCAGCAGCTTTGATGCTACCTGGTCCCTGGCTGTCGTCACAGGCTGCTTGGGCCTCTTCCATGCCCAGAGGTGAGGCAAGCAGGAGGCAGTGGCCGTGGCTGGGGCTCACCCTGGGCCTGAGGATGGATGGCAGGAGCATCATCTGTCATCCAGTGTCAGGTGGAGTGTGCCTGCCCCTGGGTGATCCCGCACCGGCTCCATTTTACAGCCATGACTGGCACTTGAGCCTGTTTGTCGAGGGCAGGGGGCACCCGGAGCTGTCAGCTTGCGGCTGCCTCTGACCCCACACGGGATGCCGTAAATCTCCGTGTTGAGGCCGGCGCTGGTGCTTTGGCCGCGGAGCTGCCGTGCGCTGCGAGGCCGACGCGGCCAGGCCAGGACAGCCGCGCGCTCGGTGCTCCCCAGGGCCCGAGGTGTGTCCTGACCTTGCACCCGCTGCTGGCAAAGCAGGAGCGGCCAGCGAGGAGTGAGAGCAGCATCTGCCAAAGGGAGCTAGTGTCTAAATCCCTTTGGTTTATATGTCTATAAGGAGGAGTGTTTTATTTTAGAGGGTCAGGAATTTAAGCGCTGCCTTGGTTTTGCTTCCATCTCCGGAGGTGGTGCGCAGAGGTGGATGTGGGTGCCGGCTCCCCCGTGCCCTGGGAAGCAGCTGCTGCCGTGGTTCAGCCTGGAGGATTAAACCCATGAGCTGGATGTGTGAGCGCTGGCCGCCCAGGGAAACTCCGTTTCAGCTCAGCAGGATCCATGCCAATCCTGCCCGTTCTCCTGGTGGTCCCACTGCGTAAACGCCGGCTCAGGCCAAAGCTTCTCTGCATGTTTAGGAACCTCCCTCAGAAACATCCATTTGCACCAAGGGAATAAAAATGCACCAGAGGCCAGTTCTGCTGGAAACTTCGGATGAAAGAGGTTGTCCCCTGTGAAGGAGCTTAAAGATGGGCTCTGCCAGCTCAAACTCACTGGCCTGTGTGCTCGGGGGGTGGCTTTACGTGGCTCTGTGCATATGAGGAAAGAGTGAGTGGGAATGTGTATGTGTGAGGACCACGAGTATGTGAAGTGCTGCTGTGCATGGGGTTGTATATGAAAGGCTCTGCATGCATGTGGAGGAATCTGTATGTAGTCTGCATGTGCATGCCGATGCATACATCCATATGAGTGCACACACACGTGTTTCAAGGTCTGTGTGTGCAGGACCGTGCATGAATGTGCACGTAGGGCTGCAGTATTTCCCCGTGCATGAGGGCTGAGTGCAGCAAAGGTTCTGTGCGTGGGTAGGAGGGCTGTGCATGAGTGTGTGTGTGGGGCTGTACATGTGAGTATGCAGGAGGGCTCTGTGCATGCACAGGGCTGCTCTGTGTGTGCAAATCATGCACAGGGCTGCTCTGCGTGTGCACATGCGTGTGCAGGGCTGCTCCATGTGTGCACACACATGTGCAGGAGGGCTGTGTGTGGCGGTGCAGGGCTGCGGGTGTGCGGGGGGCTGTGTGTGTGTGTGACGGGGTGGGAGGGGGGGGGTTGTGTGTGTGGCAGTGCGGGCCCTCCACTCTGTCACTCAGAGGCCGGCTGACAGGAGCTGCCTTTCCAGCGGCGGCAGATAGCGCTGATTGCTGATTCGAGGAAACAAAATAGCAATTGTAATTATGGGCTCTGATAAGATAAAGGAGGGCGCGGGGAGCGCGGGGACCGGCAGCGGGGCACGGCCGGCAAATTAGCAGCTGTCACTCAGCGGCGAGCAGGCGGCGCCGGCCCCGGCCCCGGCCAGGTACCGGCCCCGGGGGCCGCCCGGTGCAGCCCCCGCCCCGGTGCGCAACAGGTGGCGGGGCCGGCAGAGCCGCGGAGCGATGCAGCCCGCGCCGGGGTTGCGGGGCTGAGCCCCAGCCCGTCACCGTCGCCTCCGGCCCCATGGCCCCGCGCCGCCGGCCCTGAGGGCGCCCGCCCGCCAGGTAAGAGCCCGTCGGGGCTGGGAGGATGCGGGTGGGATGGCCGGGGGTCCCGCTGCCCGCCTGCCGTCCTGCCGCCGTGTTCGCCGAGCGCTGCTTCCTGGCGAAACTCCCGCTTCCCCTCCCGCTCCGTTCCTTAATCCTTTTAATGTCTCGCACTTCCAACGGGAGCTGCGGGCTCGGCCCCAATCCACAACGTACCACGCAGCGCAGCCCGCGCTTCCCGGCGGAGAGACAGCCCCTTCCCCAAACCAGCCCTCCCGGAGCCTCCCTTTCCCGGCGGAGAAACTGAGGCACGGCCGGGCCGGGGATGCAGCGGGGCCGGGCGGCAGCAGCGCGGAGCCGGGGGCACCTGGCCGGTCCCCTCGGGGCTCTGGCCGCTGCTGGCGGGGGGAAGCCGCCCCAGTGCCCGTTGCCCTCGGTGGGGCGCACG
>JAVCKT010022677.1:3987-19033 GCA_032273925.1 Rhynchotus rufescens
TTTGGTGTGTGGTTTTTTTTTTTTTTTTTTTTTTTTTTGGAGGAACGAGATGGACCATTCTCACATTATGGCGTGCAGTCCATAAAGATCTATCAGTTTCCCTGAGCTCTTCATTCTTATTTCTAGGACCTCACACCAAATATCACAGAATCACAGAATCATTAAGGTTGGAAGGGACCTCTAGAGATCATCTAGTCCAACCCTGCTGCCCCAGCAGGGACACCTAGAGAATGTGACACAGGGTGGCATCCAGGTGAGTTTGGAAGACCTCCAGAAAAGGAGACCCCACAACCTCCCTGGGCAGCCTGTGCCAGGGCTCTGTCACCCTCACAGTCAAGAAGTTCCTTCTCACCTGGAGATGGAACTTCCTGTGTTGCAACTTACACCCATTACCCCTTGTCCTGTCACTGACCACCACTGAGAAGAGCTTGGCCCCTTCTTCCTTACACTACCACTTCATGTATTTATACATATCAATCATATCCCCTCTCAGCCTTCTCTTCTCCAGGGAAAAGAGGCCAACTCAGTCTCTCCTTGTACGAGAGGTGTTCCAGTCGCCTAATCATCTTTGTTGCCCTCCTCTGGACCCTCTCTAGAAACGATGCGTCCCTCTTGTACTGGGGAGCCCAGAACTGCACACAGAATAACTTCTGACATTTCTTTCTGCATGTCCATAACTGTGTGTTTTCAGTATACCTTATGGAAAAACTGTGTTTTTCCCCATTGACATTCATGTATCACTTGTTATATGAATGTCAAGTTTTAAAAAGTAATCATGTTACATCATTTGAAGCTATATATTCCCTAGCTTAGAAGGCACTGAAGCTGTGTGCAAATAAGAGATGTGCTTGTGCTGCCTAATCCCTATCAGAATTACAGCACTGCTCCATAGTATCTCTGCTGGATGAACCAGAACTGGCACATCCATTGATTTCTACCAGCTGTTTTCTGCCAATTCCAGTTCCTGACAGGTAGCAAGCTGTGTAGCTGGCAGCAAAGAATCTCAAACAGTTCAAATATGCCCCAGGGAGGGCAATTGCTCACCCTAAACCCATCAAATAATCACTCTTATGCTTTGCAAGATACATACATACATGTGCCACATTTGTTTAGTAGTATCTGTACATAGAACTGCCAAAGGACTGAACTAAGTATGTGCCATTTTGCTACAGAGCAAAATGAAGGTGATTGTAAAAGACAAATGTAGATATATTTTTGTGATGAAACATCTTTTGTATATTCTGGGAAATGCTTCCATAGCTGTTCTGTATTTTGGCTATAATAGACCAAATAATTCACTTAAAGACTAAGGCAGCCCATTCTAGTACTTTAAAATTTAAAGTGTGCATTTGACAATCTTAAAAAATGGTTTGACAATCTTAAAGAACAATAGAAGTGACCTTAAGTCAGTCTTCAGTTGCAGCCTTCAGTTGTTCTTCCCAAGCACTGAACTAACCAGTTAGTTGGTTAGTTTCTGGGACTTAGTGCAGGTCAGATAAGGGATAAATTGACAAAATTTTGGTTGCGTGTGAGTCACTGTCTTTGTCCACGTTGGTTCAGGTAAAGTAAGGTGTTAAACAGAAGATATTTTTCACCCTTTGAGCCTTCCATAGTAAATAGTAGGTGGAGGACTCACTTTGCACAGTGAGTTTTATTAGGAAATGCACCCTTAAGATCCTGACTCAGTTAATTTTTAATTAGTAAAAATTCTTCCTCCTTCAGCCTGATTTTGCACTCCAAGATCAGGCTTCTTAATGAGTGTTAAGCTGGTTAAGCTGGACCTATAGAGGTGCTTTCTGTCCAATAGGATAGTGCTGGATCTAGCGAATCAATATCTAGTGTTACTTTGCATATAAACAAGAAGGAATCTGCCTGTTGACTTGATTTCCATCTCTTCATGTTCAGAGTCCCCATGCTTGGTGGATTTCTTTCTCTCTTTTTTTTTAATTTTATTTTAATTTTTTTTTTTTCACTTTGCTTGCAGGCTAAGCAGAGAGTACAGATGCTCACTTTGTAACTGATTTGGAGTGACAGGGGTTTAGTGTAGCCCCGCAGTTACTGACCTGAAGCATTCATGATTCTGTGCCTTGAGCAAGAAAGAATAAATTATTCTACTACCTTTCACTGTCATTTTAAACCTGTAAAGGAGCTGTGCAGTGTAAAAACTTGAAGACCGTAATTCTATTGTTAACGTACAATTTCTTTAAATGAGCTGTCAAAGATTAAAACAAGCTGTTGCCCAGTGCAAGTGTTGTTATTATTTTTTCAATCAGAAACCAATAAAACACTTTATAACAGGTTTCTAAAATGTATTTGTTAATTACTGCGATCATATAGTCTTTCAAATGCTAATGGTCTGACTCAAATTTCACTTTGTTTAGTTGTGTTAGAAGTTATGATTAAAGAATGGTATAGCTTTATAGTTGTTTTACTGCCATCTGTGTGCACCAGGCAGTAACTATGTGCAGATGGTTGTGATTCAGAGACAGGTTGCCACATGCAAAAAAAGTATGTTTCAGTTATTTTAATAAGATTTATTGCAGCAGTCACAGTTAAATGCTTGAACCTTAATGATAATTGCTACTAATCCGTCAAGAAAAATGATCAGAGTTTAGTAAACCTCAAGGAGCAGAATTTGCTGTAAACTTCAGAAACATCTCACCACAAAGGTATGGTTTATGTTTTTGTTTTGTATTTCTCCACCCCCTCCCCCTTTCTTGCCTGATCATCTTTTATTCCTATTCTTTTGGTCTTGCAGCATTTGGTGTGAAAAGACAAGAGTTTGTTTTCTCATCTTCTATTTTCCTTCCCTTGTATAGATGCATATTTATATTGATACACTGGAAGACTGTTAAAGCAATTTAAATACATTGGAACAAATCTGGAATTAGAGTTATGTGAGATTACAAAGGAATTTAGAACTCAATGTTTTAATGGTTGTGCCACATTTAAACTCCAGTCATGGCCCTTTTATTCCCATTTCCAGAACAGAAGGGGTGATTCATGGACTAGAATCTCACATTTGTGGCTAACTTCCATACTCAAAATATCATAGTCCAGGCCAAGATTTAGAAAACACCCTTTGTAGTATCCTAAAGATTTGCAAGCTGGTAGCCTTAGTAGGATGAACCTGTGCATCGACGAGATTTCTTAATCTAAATGCTTCAGTGTTTCAAGCCCTCTGTTTCTCTCTTGTTTTAGGGCTTTGGTCATTCTATGCTTTTTACTGGTGAAATTTTCATCTAAATGTATGCATGTGTTATTATATATGTAAATTATGGATGAGTTTGTATATGGATAGGCATATTTATATTTATCTTCTGTGTATATAGTAGTATCTGTATGCACACACATATTGTCCCAAGAACGACTTATGTAGCCAAGTGCTTTGGAAAATTTTTGAGTTTTCCCTTCAAGGTGAGTTCTTAGTTGGCGTTAATGTAAATAGGAGTTGTGTGTGTGTGACTGGGATAAGGTCAAGAAGACTAACGTACAACAGATGGAAAGTAACACAAGAAAGCCAAAGAATCATACAACTTGAGGGGCCAGGAATGTTCTACCTCCTTTTTGATGTCTCTTTCATAATTCAGTTTTCACTTGTGATGTTATAGAAATTTAGAATTATCCAGAATACAGGTATAGTTTTTAAAAAAAAATTGCTACTCATCCTTAGGATTTCAGGAACAAATGTGATTGTTGTGACTTTATTTTTATTCTGTTAGAATTCCTTCTGTAAACTCATCACCAGGTATACTGTGAATTGCTCTAAACAGTCATACAGAAATCACCGTGGAAGAAACTTACAGACCTGTTGTTTAGTAGAAGTTACTGTAGCCTTAATACTAAGTGGTGTAGTATCAGTTTGTTTTAGAGGGGAATTGGCTTTGTTTATGTCTAAATTCTGACGTAATGGAAGTGATTAGAACAGTACATGAAAGAAGGACATTTTTCCTCTCCCACTTGCATTTGACCTCTTTTCCTTTTATGAGAATTTCCATGCTTTCTGGATGGAATTCAGAACTAGAAATAAGAAAGGGCAGCAATAAATGACCTTTTCTCTCATCTTTCTGTATCTTGTGAAACACAGCTTTACAGTGCCCCAAGGTGAGGAAGGTTGTCACTTTTTGTCTGTGTGCATTATTGTTCTCTGCCACCGTGAAGCTGCATTTAAGGGGAAGGGTGCTAAAGCCTATTTTTACTCAAGGCTGTACTGAAATAGACTGAGAGACTACTTCAGACTGTGGAAAGCCAATTTCCTTGTTGAGGGTTTAAAAAAAAAGAAAGTCACCAAAAAGCAAATTATTAACAGTGTGTTGTAAACTTGCAAAATTAAATGCGTACGGGTACTTTCTGAGCACCACCCCCCCTCAAATAATTATTTTTAAATTTTCGATTGCAGTTAGAGAGGAAAACATTTTAGGCTTCTCTGTCATTTTGAAAAGAATGGAAAAAGAAATAAATGCCTTAACAGTTACTGAAACCACTTAGACAATGGATTCCTAGGCATTTTAATACCATAGGCCATTTTTTGCTAGACAAATTATCCTCCAGATCAAAAGTTAATGCAGGCTTTCCCTGGTACCTGTGACTGCTTAAATTAAAGAAGAGCATTAAGGAAGCGTTTAAGTTTCTCTTTGAATAGTCTTTGGAAGGCAAAAAGAATCAGAAAGACTGAGTCCTAAAGGCATATCTGAAGAAGCTGATGATTGAAGTAGCTTGAGGTTAAATGGTGGCATAGTGCAGATCAGCCCTAGAGCTGCCATATGTTCTGCCAGCTGCCAACATCTTCCAGGGGCTACTCATGTAGCTGTTGGAAGGTTTTGCTTTTCAGGCTAGCGAGGTACAGGGGAGCATGGAGTGGAACAAGGGAAGAGTGTTGACCCTCAAGGGATTCCCATGTGCCCAGAAATTTGATAGATTCTCTGGCTGCTTTGAACCACTGAGCGATGCAAAATAGCTGGAAGATTGCCAAAGAAATGGCCTTGAGCTCAGCTAGGAGCAAATGGTAAAACTTCTGTGTGTTTCCTTGGCAAATTTTGTGTCTCCACTGTAGCACACACTGCAAATCAGCAAATCTGGTGGTAAGGATCAGTGAAACGGGCTAAACTTTTCACCAGAATGAGCTATTCATTTAGGAGGTGACAGATTCCTTATGAGGAAGATGTGGAAATGCTGACTGCCCGTCTCAGAATTTACACTTAGACTAGCAATTAAGCTTTAAGTTATATTCTAGCTAGAAACATTTAAGTGGTTTTAAAATTAGTACCATGTGGCTCCAGGCAAGAACTCCAGCCGTTTCTGTCCTAGCCTTACCTGCTGCATGTCTGTCTCTATGTACAATAGTCTATAAATATGTGTGAGCATCTGTTACTGTATTCCTTCCCGTCTTCCCTCCACAAGCCAAGATTTCCATAGTCTGCTGCCATGGTACTTGTATATGACATTTTGAATGCATGAAGTGCAAAAGCATGACATTTTGAATTAGAAATTAATTTAACAAACGTGTCTGTGGAAAAACGTTTGGATCCTCAAAATTTGTCAAATGATATTTTGAAAAGTTAAGAAGAATGAACTGAGGCAAGTGAAATGAACTGAGTTCACAAAATGAACTGAGGCAAGTTTCATGCAGAAGTTCAAAACCAAAAACGTTTGCCACTTGAGAGACATCATGTCCCTCAACAGATAGGACATTAGTCTGATGAAGGACACTAGGCAAACCTCAGCATAGTGCTGCTGGTTCACTTCTGCTCTTTCTTTCCTGCTTAGACTCCTTTTAGGCAGACACAGTAGATAATTTTCCATTTCCTATTGCTTTGGTGTTGCAGTCTCGGTTACAAACTTGATTACAGTATTCCCTGCATACCAATGCAGTATAAATAATAATAATTTACCATTTTTGAGTTGCTGTCACAAGTTTAAAAATAAGTTAGTTGAGGGTGGGCAAAGTTGTCAAATTATGTAAGTATGTAGATGGAAAATGATTTGCAAATTCAATTGACTTGAAAGGGAAATTGATGCAAATAAGTACATATATTTAGTTCTACCACATGTCACACGGTAGCTCAAGAGTAATGACCTTGATTATTAGATTGGCCTATTCTAGTGCGGATAAAAACTAAGGCATCTTTGTTCACTTTTAAATATTAATTTTGCATTCTTTTTGAAAGTAAAGTTTCAGAAGGGACTAAGCTCATTCGTACAAGTTCAAAGCTCAGCATTTGGTGCCAGTCCTGTTTTTAGATCCACAAAGATGGAGACTAAAATTATGCTGAAGCCTAATTAAGATCATAGAGCTTCCTGTGAAGTTTGCTACAGGTATCGGCTTGCAGGATGGAGGCCGAATAATCACAGAAGAGAAAGAAAACAGAGAAATGTGTTTTAGAACAAAGAGCAGCTAGAGATCATTAGGGTGATTTCACATTGGGCAGCTTCTTCTTGCAGGTTTCAGAGTATTCCTCTGCATGGCTGTGAGCTGCTCTGTCACGCCATGTGTAGCATCAGCATCCCTTATTACTGCACAATGTACAGTCAAGTAATATGTTCATGTTTATTAATTTTAAATCCTGTTTGTTATGAGCAGTAATATCACTTAGCCACAGTCATTTTCCACTTCATTTGGTATCCTACTAATTTTAACTGCATGAGACTATTTGCTAGTCTGGCAGCTAAGCCTTGTATCTCCTTCATATTTCTTTCCGTTATGTTGTTCTCTTTGTTAAAAATAGTCTTGGAAGCATAAATATATGTATTTTAATACCTGACTCTCTTGAGACCTCCAAAACCTAGCCCCCACGCCTTCTTTGTCTATGTTCACAAGGTCTATGTGCTTCACAAACTGAACACCTTGCTTGCAGGACCTCTTGGTGCTCCTTTTTGTTTTCATTTGACATCTAAACTCCCTCCTTGTCTGTCTTTCTGCTCCTAGTTTCAAGCCAGCGATGAGATCTGGTGTATCCCTTGTTCCTTTGTATGCCTACTTTTTGGTATGTATGTGTGCTGTGTCTCTTTATTATTATCTTTTGTTGGCAAACCACACATTAAGTGAAATTTGGGAAGAGTCTCCTAAAGCCTGTGATGCAAACACCAATCATAGACATGGGAAACAAAAGAAAATCCAGAAAATATATAGAGAGACAATAAGAACGGTTTGAGTATAGGGAAAGCAAAGGCATTTCAGTGAGTGAAGCATTGCGAAGATACATATATCAATCGAAGATATAGAATGCATAGAGAAATTTGCTAATGTGAGAAATTTGCTTCCAGTCAGCATGATCTGTTCTTCCCTCCCCCCAAAAAACCTATAAAGAATAATAAAAAAGGTTTTCCCAACCTACTCTTTATGTCATCAAAAAGAAATTTTGTATTTGTACCACAATTAATCTTGCTAGTGAGGGAAGTGTACTATAAAAGAAAAATAAAGTATCAGAGGCAAAGAGAGACTGTATGGTGTCTAAACAGTATTTTTTTGACAAAGCTAGAATTGCAAATAATCTGAAGCTCTGAGCTACTGTTTTTAAATTTTTTTTTAAAGAAAAGGTTTTATTCTACTCAGTATGTTAAAGGTGAAATATTAGGAAGTAAAAATTACTTTTTGATACCTTATCCATATCCTCCTTGCATTTTTCCACACTTTTTTTGTAGATTCGTGTTGGACTCCATTAGTGTAACTAGGAGTGCTGATGCACAAAAGATAACCTAGAATTTCAACTTGCTCTGTGATACTGTAGATCCATGGACGCGTGGTGATGAGGAACACTTTGGAAACTTGCAAACTGGAGGAAAAGGTGAAATGCAGGGTTCTTTATTTGCATTGTTGGCCCCTCAATAGCAGTGAGAGCATGTGGTGTCTTCAGTGAAACTTGTTCCAGCTCTGGGCAGATATCCATTCTCAGTGTTTTTATCCTTAAGGGCAAGAAACTGGACAAAAAATTGCAAAGACTAATACAAAGGCTGGAAGTTATTTGCAGAATTCCTTAACTGACACATGATTGTGACAGTATTTTAGCAGGTATCACCGTAGGGATGCCCCTAATCTTGCACTTTTGGCATTAGGCTGTTTGATTCCTCCATAGGATCAGATACCAGCACAATTAGCTATTGCCAGAGATGAATACCAGGCTAAAAAGATTTTTGCTCTGACTTACTATGGCAATCTAGTGGAGATAATGTTTCACTGAGAGGTGAAAAGTGGCTAAAAGTAGTAACTTTATAGAATAAGCGACAACTTATATTCCTATTAAGAATATCAATTTTATTATTAAAGAAGGGGAGATATTGTTCAATCTGGTTTACAGTGTAATCTGCTAAACATATAGATGCTGAAGTATTGACACTAAAGATAGTGCTGTAGTTGGAGGTGGCTCTGAAGCCTCTCCTCCTTCTAGGGATGACAACAAAACATGTTTTCCTAGCATCTCTTCACAGGAATCCAAATGTAATACCATATGGAAAGCCGGAGTGGGCATTTCTGTGTGCATTGTGTTTGTATATATATATTTCAGAAAATACTGCCAACAAACCAGAGGAAGAAGGGGGAGAAGTGAGGAACGGGGAAATCTGAGGCAGCTATCCATGATTTTGGGAGAGTGAATCTTTCTTGGAAGAGGGGGAGGAGATTACATTGTGCTAGCCTAAGTAAAAGCTGGGTTTCATTCTGAAGTGATAGTATTTCCTTTTTATTTATTTATGTTTTCCCTTCCTTCCAGACACTGGTAAAGTTTCCTAGTTTTCAGTCAGGTGTATTTACTGGTTTTATGAGGAGCAAAGGCTTAAGCTTTTATTGCTGCTAACAACATCTGGCTGAAAGACGCATACTATATTTAGCTCCACATCTACTAGTACTCTAAGCTACTGGGGTTTTTTGCTCCACAAAACTCAAAAGTTTTACATAACTCCTCAAAGACTGTTTAAAATTATATATTTTGTAGCAAACTGTGGTAATTGAAAGTCTCAGGATTTTAAAGGAATCAGTAGCACTTAGCATCAACAGGGAAAACATGTAATTTCCATGGTTGTGTTTCACTGTGTGCATTCTGTAAAACTGATTACCATTTTCCTGAAGTTGCTGTAATAAAATGATCATCAATTCCTATGGAAAGCCATGGCTCAGCTAATATGCCCCAAGATCACTGGTTAAGTGACAAGTTATATGCCTTTTAGGAGTAATCAGTATTAGAGAAGGGAAGATATTATTCAATCTGCTTTGGTTTACGGTTTAATCCACTAAACATATAGATGTTCAAGCATCTGAAAATGGAAATGGTAAGATACCAAAATAGATACCAAAAGGCCACCTTTTGACTGCTCAAATTGATGTGGAAAGATTTAGTTACTAAGATTTTTAGTACAAATATGTATATATTCAGTGTAGCTGCAATTCTGTATTGGCATTGAATTGCCAAGGAAAGGAAATTGTGAACTTTTTAAGCCATATGCAGTGCCTTTGTGTTTCTGCAGTTAATATATACTGCAAATAGTAAGGTTGGTAGTTAGTATCAGACTTTAATACAAATGTCTCGGAGAAAGTTTGAGTGCAGATTACGGCCTAAATTTTCAGTAATTTTTTTTTGAGTGTCCACCCAGTAACTTGCACCATGCTCTAAAGCAGAGGTTTGTGAAGTAATTCAGAGAATAACGCAAAATGCCTGAGTACTTACTAAACTTTGTGTATTGGTGTGCATTATGTTACAAAAAGCATCCAAATCTTTTTGCTGTTGCAACTGAAACTCACATTCTGCTTAGACTGTTTTTGTTTAAAAGGTTTTTGAAACTTTCATTTTCCTTCCCTCCTCCTATTCTTTTTTTCATTTATACTCTGTGCTGGAGGCTTCTTAAGGCAAGCAAAGAGAATAATCTCACTTCTAATTAATTTCCATGGGAACTGTGTGGCTAAACCCTCTAGTTTGAAAATACCAATCAGTTCTCCACCTGCACAGGTGTTTCTGTGCAGTTAGAGAGATGTAACTTGCCTTTGCCCTAACCTTACACCCACTCTGTACTCATGTAACCAACCCTGTAAAGCAAAGAGCAATAAAAACGGGCCCAAAGGAACTGCAGAGCTTTTCTGGGTTGAGTAGATGTTTTTGCAGTTTCTGTGTCTTACCCACTTGTGCTTATAAATCTTTTTTTTTTTTTTTTTTTTCTCTCTCTCTCTCTATTGTACTGCCAGTCTAGAAGTTATTAGAGGGAAATTAACACCTTGGGTTTGGGCATGTTTTTACTAGGGGGGGGAAAAAAAAGGTCAGGGGAGATTTGTAATCCAGTTAGATATTTTTAAAACAAACTACCAAGAGAGGCAGTGTGATCCACTTGATGCAGAAGAATTCCAGTACTCTTTGTAAAATATTTCAATTGCATTTTGTGGACATATTTGATTTGTTTCTTTTTTTTTTTAATTTATTTATTTTTCTTATTTCTTTGGTTGAAAAAATAATTTCTCTACTGTAGCTTGTTCAAAACCTCCCTGGTGCCTTTTAGAACCATAAGCGACAAAATACAAGTGAACCTAACGGTGACTTCTTGTTTGGTTTTGCGTTAGCTCTGCCAATTACTCTGATGTTTTAATAGGAGCCGTGATCTCTTTGAAGTGTCAGTGCGATCATTTAGTGGTTGCCATGCTTTGAACGTACAAATTGCAAGCTGGCTGCTGGTGAACGGATCTGAATGTGGCTGGCTGGAGGCCGGGGACGGTTCTCTCTGTGCTCCTCCCTCCGTTGGTGCCCCAGATCTGCGTGCCTGGCGCGCTCTGCGTCACGCAAAGTGACACCCCATGGCTCGGACAGGACTCTGCTGGGCCCAGAAGGGCTCCTGCCTTCTCCTAGGCCGCCTTTCAGGCACATAACCCCCATTGCCTGCCAGACTCTAGCTTTAAAATCCTTGCGTACACTCCCTTTGCTTCAAGTCTAACAAGAAAATAGTCTAGTTCTGATCCTTCTGCCCTGTGCAGTCCAAGGGAAAATGGTCATCCGTCATAGCAAGTAAATTCCCCAAATATCTAGAGTTTTTTGAAGGCTCATTGAGTGGCAGTTGTAAGGAGTGTTTTGCATCAGCTGGGTAGACTTTGCTGTGTCATTGCTGGTGTAAACCACTGCTGCATCCTGAAGGCACCTCTCTGAGAAGAGGCTTACGGCTTGCAGCTAAAATCGTAATTTTCTCATCTGATGAATGGATTCATTTCTTTTCCTTTTATGGGGAAAAATTTCAAAAGTGTCTGAGCAATGTAGAAGCCTAAGTCCCAGTGAATGTCACTTGGAATAAAATTATCAAAAGCTCTTTTATTCTTAGAGCTTTTGCTTGTCAGAGACACAATCTGCCATGGCTGTCACAAATCATCTCTTCTAAACCCATTTTCACGTCTAATTTCCTAATAGAAAAAAATGAGTAACTTGAAAGTATTAGAGCAATGGAATATAAACCATTTTGTTTAAAACAGGGGTGAGGTGGATAGGAAATAACATGGTTTTCTACATTGATCACATACAACTATCCTGTTTTAATACATTAAAAGATATTCTTTTGGACCATTTGACCTTTTTGTTATGCAGATATTCTTGCAAGAGTGTAGTGGCAAATTGAATTTGTTTTGACACTCCTGCTCCATTTTGGTCAAATGACACAAAATCCATATTGTGCCCATTAATGTCAACCTAACACATACTTGTTGCTGCAGATTTTATTGTTGCTGCTATTCCCGCAGCTCTCCTCTGCACCCCACGGTACGTGCCTAAAAATATACACACTTTATGAATCATAGTTGGCCTACACACAGATACAAGTAAACAAGGAGGAAAGAAAATAGTGTTTAAGATGTCTTGCAGTATGTATGCAAGAACAGCCTGCTAATGACCAGTGCCTGCACTTTTATAACCTCTTGAGGTGCTGAATGCTTCTTCCTTAACCACCTACTGCTTGAGGTGCTGAGTGCAGGTCCTCCTTAGACCATCTTTAGATGAGTCCATCTGGGATGCCTGTCAGAGTGCTCCTAGGCTGTGGCATCACTGTGCACCTTGGCACCTCCCTGCTGCAGAGATCTTGTGGGATCTGCCATCCCCTTCTGTGTCTGCAGTAGCTAAGGTGCAAATCTTCTCAGAGCAAATTTCTTAGCTTTACAGTGGGGGGAAAAAAACCCTATGTGCTTATAGATTGCATAATATTAAAAATTTCTACTCATCAGCTCAGTCTCCTGAGCAAATGCATTAAATCTATGTTTATTATTCCATTTTCTTAACGTTTTCTCCAGTTTCTGTAGATTTTGGAGAAAGCCAGTTTGTTCTGAAGCTACATTGAAAGAGCTGAAACATAGAGAACCCTTTCAGAAGGGATTAGAAAAGAACTCCTTGTAAAGTAAGTACTGAGCAATCTGAATTCTTAGCAGTGCAGCTGAGACGTTGGAAAGAAGACTATCATGATACTTCCTTAATAATTCATTATTTTAATAATTTTACCTCAGTGGAGGAAGATAATTTGTGACATAATGATCTAGCATTGGATGACGTTGTGCATTCGCTATGGTAGGGGACAATAGAAATGCTTTTCAGCGTGGCTCAAGTGGTGAATCTTGTATTCGCTTGGTTGCTGAATGCATGATTTCAAATAAGAAGCTAATGGATGTAAGATTGCTTAAGCATCTGTTTCACATTATGTGCAAGTCTGATTTCTGACCACAAAAATACTGAGTTTTTTGATGTTATATTTTTAATGCAGGAAGCAAATGTACTGGTGTCTCTAAGACCAGTCCTCACTTATAGACCTTAGGCTTTCTACGATATACTTTTTTTTCGTTAGCATGAACTCTATCAGGCCAAGAGATTTAAAAAAAAATTGTGCAAAGAAAAGATCCTGGAATTGTTTTATAAGCATTTACTTTAGGAGTTTTTATTAAGCCTGTAGAAATATATTCTAAATATTAAGGGTAGGTCTTAACATGACCTTGTTTAAGCTAGACAAATTGGGTAAACACTCATATTTCCTTAAGAGAAATGTGTAGAAAGAACTTAGGGGCTATAAGGCTCACCAGGCCTCAACATTCTTCTGCTGAGCTTGAGTTTGAGCTTCTCACTGATCTGACAGGCAGCAGAGATGCAAATGAAATGATTACAACTCCAGATCACATTATAGGCCTGACAAGAGATGTTTTAACATATACAGCAATGCATGTTGTACCTCTGGAATAAAAAGTTAGTCTTTGATCTACGACAAGAATAAAATTTTATATTTGTGGATTTGATCAAAAGAAAAAAAAATCCCCATACCCACAAAAACTGAGAAATCTGGGAGAACTCTCTGCTAGTGTATATGTATAACATTTCCCTGTTGATTGCTCATTTTCCAGTGGGCAAATGATGAGGCTTTTTGTTTATTTACTTTTATTAATATACCATAGCTAGCTAGTATGTGACAAAATTGACAGATTTGTGATAAAGGGAAACATGCAGAAAGCTGAAACTTGCTATTTTCTTCACTACAATACTTAACACGGTACTTGTGGCAGGGAGGTCTGAGATGCTGTGGTATGTGGAAGCAAGTGGAGTCTGGAGCCGCTGATATTTAAAAAAAATAAAGTGGGGGGTAGAGGAAGGCCATTCTCTTCAGATTTTGGAGGCATTAGGTTTAAAAGAGATAAAAAGAAGCGTTTTTCTTGTGTAATTAAGTTGCACAACTCATTTTCTCATATAATGGTGAGGTAAGTTATAAATATATTCTGAAATGTATTAGATACAGTCATGAAAATAACCATTAAAAGGGAAGATTTGGCTATGAAAATTTGAAGAAGTCCCGAAAGAGACAATTGTCAAAAGTTTCCTTGCAATCCCGGAGCACGTGTTCCCTTGCTATCTTTCCCTAAGGATCTGCTCACTGTGGGAGATGGCATACTGGCAAGCTGGACCCAGTTGTGACCATTTTTATGCTTTGCTATGTTGTATAACTGTTGGTTTGTTTTATATATGCTCTACCTTTAGAAATATTTTGAGCTGAATTGCTGCAAGCTTGGACTGGGTTTTGTTTTAAACACCGGATAGCTGCTTTCCTTCAGGAAGGAACAGAGCAGAATGTGTCAGGGATTTTCTTATGAATTCCAGCAATCTCTCCCTTCCTGAAAAAACAGTTGCTCACTGCTACTGAAAGCATGCTGTGATTTGCCAAAATTGTAATTGTCTGTACATAGGATAACAAATTGATGGGGGACAAAAAAAAGTGTTTTGCTTGGGATAAACTAAATTATTGTTATGCTAATATGTCAAGTAATATTATTGTGAAATCTGAATGTTCATTTTTGGCAGTAGGTACATCACTTCACTTTCCCCTTATTTTTCTCTTCTTTATTTGCAGACTGCCTTCTCAGAATGCCTCCTTGAGAAGTGAATTTTTTCCTACCTATTTTCATTCATCTTCTCCTTTGTTTTCCATACAGTATTTTTCTATTATACTATATAATAACATTGTGAGAAGCCACTTGCCAACCTAACAATCTGTCTGCAGAACAGCCTCTCTGATAAGAGAAACATCTGATAGAGAAACATTAACTGCTGTGATTGACAGGGGCGGTTTTAAGTGAATTTTTGGTTTGTTTCCCAAATCACAGAGTATATCTCATTTTTATGATATCTATTCAAGTAGCCTTTGTTACCTTGTAGTATAGCAGGATGGGTGAAGTTTGCATTTCTTTCGTCCTTCTGCATGCACTTTCCCGTTGGTTTGAAGGTGATGATCTCCACGTGCCTATAGGAAAACAAACGCCAATCTACTCTCTAGCTGAAAACTGCAGCCCTTGGAAATCGAAGAGTTGCCGCTCCATAACATTCACTGTGTGTTTAGAAACACTGAGTGCACTTAGTCCTTTTTAGTTTGCTTTTGAAGCATCCTTTTTATTTATTTATTTTTGTGTTATGCTGTGTTATTACTAATCTGGAAGCCAGCGGTCCCTTGGTAGCAGGAGAACATGACAAAACATCTCCTGCAAGTCTGCTGCTGTACTTGCAGCCGAGGGGTGATTACTGTTTTGCAGCCAGCAAGAAGGTGTGGAGGAAACATTTATTTGCAGTTTCAC
>JAVCKT010022678.1:0-13642 GCA_032273925.1 Rhynchotus rufescens
CATCCTCGTTACTCAAAGTGTTCTGAATGAAACCACAGCAGCTTGGTTAGCCCCGATGCTAGTCCCTGCCCAGCAGCACATGTGCCTTTCCCTAGCATTGCTCACGACGGCCCCCTGCCTCTCAGCCCGTCGCGGGGCGCGCAGCTTCGCGGAGGCTGCCCGTGCCGCGCAGCGCCTGCCCGGGCCGTGCCGGCTGCACCAGGGCCCCGCGCCACTCCGGCCATGGCCCGCGCTCCGGCCGCGCTCCCCTCGCGCCGCCTTGCAGCGCGCTCCGACTGCGCTCCGGCCGCGCGCAGCGCAGGGCTGCAGAGAGGACGGCGCCGGCTGGCGGGGCTGCCCGCGGCGGGGACGTCCGTGTAGATAAGTGCTGATCCCTCCACTATAATCCCAGTTATGTAATGGCTGTATTAACATGTAACCAACTGCATTGTATCTAAAGCCTTAGAACTAGTCAGGTGCTCCCCTCTGACTCCCATCCTGCCCCTTTCCTCCTACCTGATCTTTAACAAAGCATTAATAATTCTAAGGATAATCTCTATTTTGTTGTGCTTTTTTTGTAACTGTTTTAAATAAATCAATTTGTACTGTATATTTGTACTTTTGGTGAGATCCTTTTTCCTGTTTTACCATTTTAAGTCTGTACTTGGCTACACACAGATTGTATTTTTATTGTTAATGCTCTTATGAATATTGCATTTAACTTGTTGACTCTGTAAACACAGTATATATCTATATATCTATATATCTATATATAAACCAATAGCTTTTCCTTTGGTGTTTGAGACTTCTTGCTTGTCTGTGGAACCAGTGATCGTTTGGATGTGGGTTTTCTGGTCTTATGCGGTGTGATCTGCAAACTACGGCATGCCCAGGGTGAAGCTCTCTGGCAGATGGGTTCTGATCTTATGTGCTCTTTCTTGAACCCCTTTAATACCATGGCTTTATCAGTAAGCAAAGCTTGGAACAATCAGCAGCTGCACTGTGAGTTTTCCAAACTGTCTGGCAGGAGAAAAATTCAATTTGTGATTAAATCTAGTTAAGTAGTAAAACTGAAACCCTTTAAAAAACAACAACAAATGACTTTGCTCTCTGACTTGAGGGATGTGTCTTCTGGTCACTATTTTTGACTTAATGCAGAGATAGCAATAAGAGAGACAGGGGTTTTCTGTGTATTTAGGCCACCATGTAAGTACTGCAGACCGTAACTGGCAATGGGACGGTGCTGGAAATGCAGTACGGTTCTTCATGCTGCGACACACAGGTGGGCAGTACTTAAGTGTTTCGTGGGCTGCAGGTCAGGAAGCACAGAGTTAAAGCATACATCTTCAATGCTTATTCTTAAAGAAGTCAGACTGGGGAGAATATACCTACCCTTTGTGCCTCTCCATCTCCCGAGATTTCTCTTCCTAGCTGTACTGTTGTGTTTGCTAATGGTTCCCACTAGGAGCATGTTATTTACAGAGACCATGGAACGTCAGTGTTGATCATGGAGGGCTTCAGTAAGAGAATTAATTCCTTGCAGGAGACCCGTGGTTCCAGCTGACCATCTTTGCATTTGGTGGAATTAAAATGCTTTACCAAGCTCAGCTTACTAAGAAATCCATACAGTATGAGAGAAAAGTCTGTCCTAATTGTTTACCATTCAATCACCTTTTCATCTTCAAACTTGAAATACTATTTAAGTATTTCTTGTGAAAATTAACTTGTGAGGAGACTGGTGAATGTCTATTCCCTGTGTGCTTACCTCCGTCAGCCTTTCTGCTACTTTTTACATGGTGTGCCTTAGAACAAGAACTGAATTTCCTCCCAGTTTTACATGGATGCTACTACAAATAAGCACATAACAATAGGGTTAAGAGAGAGGGTGTGCACAGCCATTTCCACAGAGATTCAATTCTTCTTTCCTTCCTCTTTATGGACAGAAAGAACAAGATATTTATTCCTGGAGGAGTTGTGGACTATCAAAGTCCTCCACTCTATAACTCATGCTGTAGTAAACAAGATCATTTTTCAGTAAGGAAAACTTTTTACCTACAGCAGAATTAGAGCAATGCAACCCCAACCATAGTGTGAGGGTCCAAGCACAGGATGAAGCAAAAGGCAAGGAAGGGGTCTAAATAAACATGAAAATTTAATTTATTTTCCCTCCACTTACAGGCTGTGGCCTGGCCCCCAGGGCAGATAGCATCCACGGAATCTGGTCCCCAGGGGCTACTTTGGCAGACACCTCTCAGCTCCATTCTCCTCCCGTCTCCAGGAGAAAGCGAGACCATATGCAAGGCAGGCTGGGCCTGGGGAGTCAGTGAGGGTCCAGAGCATTCTCCGGAATGGAGAAGTCGCTAGTGCCCCTGTAGCAGGCGCTGCAGCTGTGGCTCACTCCTCGGCCTGCAGCTCAGTGCAGTCCGCTGCTGTTCTGCTCCTCAAAGGCCATTTTGCCCAGAAGCTGGCTCTCCAGCTCCACGTTGCTCACTGGCAGCTGGAAAAAGTTCATCTCAGCTGCCAAAGCTGCCATGGCAGAGGGGTCCTGGCCAAACTGTGCCCGGAGCATCATGTCCATTTTCTCCAGGCGCCGCTTGAGCCGCTTGGCCTCGCGCTCCCGGATGAGCCGGGCCTGCCGCTTCTCCGGGGTCTCATTCGCGCGTTTCAGCCGCATGGCTTCGCGGTCCCGCTGCAGCCGCCGTGCCCTCTGTTCATCTGTCTCCTGCATTCGCTGCAGCCGCTTGGCCTCTCGGTCCCGCATGCGCCTCACTTCCCGCTCCTCTGGCGTCTCGTTGTCCCGACGGCTCTTCTTGGCTGTGCGCTCCCGCTCCAGGCGCTGCAGCCGCACTTCCAGGGGCTCATTCTGCCGACGAAGCGCCCACTTGCGCACGCCAGGTGCCTGCGCCTCCAGCAGCTTTCGATAAGCTGCACAGTTGTTGCACACGAGGAGGATGCCCGCAGGATACACGGGGGCATGAAAAGCAATGTCCTTGCCCTCGACACCAGAAGGTCCCTCGCTCTGTGGCAAGGGCAGGTGTTCTGCGCTGAGCACCTCTGGCAGCTTCTCGCTGGGAAGCAGAAAGAGCAGCAAGTCAGAGACCTGGTGCTGGCAGAGTCCCCACTCACACTCTACCTGGAGGCTGCAAGGATCTGTGCCCTGCTGCTGGCCAGGAGAGAGGCCTGTGCTAAACCAAAGCAGCATCTTATGTAGAGGAAGGAAGGGGACTAGTTGGCCTAGAGCAGTTTCTGGGGTGGAAGAGAGCAGAGGAGCAAGGCTGTCCTCCCCAACATCTCTGTATTTTTCTTTTCTGCCCTGCTGCACTAGTCAGTGGCTAAACTTCCACCAGACAGGACACAGGCCAGGAACGTTTTGGTTTCTGCCTCTCATCCTGCCCTGGAATAAGGAACCCACTGGGCAGACTAGAACACTGGCCAGCACAGACCTGAAGTGGTGACTGCTGGCAAGGAAGCAGCAGCAGTTCTCCAGGAGCCAGAGACCTCAGTGCTCTTTGTACAGTTCTACTGTGCAGGAACACAAGGAACAGGGAGGAACATTTTAGCAGGATGGTTTACGGAGGCCTAGCCTTTAGCAGTGATTTGGCGCTCCAGGCAGCAAGGGATCGAGGGACTGTTTCTCGCAAGGGTGTTCACAGCTGTCCAGGCCTTAGAAGGGCCAGAGACATTATTCCTTTATCACTCAAGGCAACCCACCTAATCTGTATCATGGGTGCCCTGTATCAGGGTGACCCTGACCTGTTGAATGTGGCGTGGCTGGTAAAGCGCGCTCCACACACTGCACAGTTGGACAGCTGGTCCTCAGAGTGGATCAGGAGATGTCGACCAAGAGATCCTGGTGAGCTGAGAGCTCTGCCACACACTGGACACATGTAGCTCTTGGCGCTCACCACAGCTGCAGTGTGCTGCAAAACAACCATTAAGTTGTTAGTGATAAATTATCCAGGTCCTGCCCAGCTGGAAGCATGTTCAATAGACAGGGTAAAACACTTAGCTCTGTCTCTTGGAACAGGACCACTTAACCACTAAAACTTCTGCCTGAGGACCCCAGGCTCAAGAAATTTGGGGTGTCATAGATTAAACAGCAAGGAAAAAACCTCCCAGAATTAGAGAAACAGGGCCAGATCTTCTGATCTGGTGCCTCTTTTCAGCTGTGTATCTGAGGGGCTGCTTTTGCTGGGCAAAGCATGACTGAACTAACAGCAGGCAGGATGCTGGTGAGAAAGTGCTCACTGCAATAGCAGCTGATGATAGTGAGCTGGTGCAGACAAGCAGCCAATTCAGTATTGCTTCATTCCTCCTTTTGCAGACTTTGATGTGTTATGAAGAGAGCCCTGACAACAAAACGTGTGAGATCCCAGCCCAGATTTCCATCAACGCCAGAATCATTTCAGAGAAAAAGCAGCTGCTGTCATGGGAAGGAACTGTGATAAAGTGGCAGAATAAAGAACTAAGTGATGAGGAGGGCTCCTTATCTCACTGAATGCCACAGAATTGCTTCTGCTTTTAATCCAAAGGAACTGCCTGTCTCAGCCAGGAGCTGGTGGCAGGGACTGCCTTGGGACAGAGCCGTGCTCCCCACATAGCCACACAGTGCCCTGTTGCTTCCCTCTCCAGGACTCTCTTGACTATCTGCTGTAACTTTCACCTCCCAGCTGGAAGCTCAGTGACTGCAAAGACCAGAACAAAGTCACCTATGCCCCCTGTCCCGGATTGTGTCTGGATTTGGGGCAGGCATTGAGGAGGCCAGGGCCAGAGGTGTGGAACCGTCCCTACCTGATAGACGTGAGCAATGAGCTGCTCTCTGCTTCCGCACTCCAGCTGGCAGAGGGGACACTGTGACAGCCCCAGTATAGGGTCAGCATGCAAACTCTCAGGTGCCTACGGGGAGGGAAGACCATCTTGGTGTAAGACACAGGTCCTAGCTCGGCCACCCCACTCTCCTCAGCAGCTATCAGGACTGTGACCCAGCCTTGAATGGACTGCGTGCTACACGCAGTCCCTCGGGTGGGTTTACTGTCCTGGTAGTGAGGAAGATGGTCCAATATTGCCTTCATGCAAGCTCCAAGCAAAACTCCTGCAGTTGCAGGGAGGAAAAACAGAGGCTTCCCAGCCTCCACTTGCACGTTGGCTCTTGCAGCCCAGCAGTTCAGGCTGGTAGGACCTGCTCTGTAGTAAGAGGGGAGGGGAAATAAACCAGAGGAAGGGGCTGGAACCAAAGGTACTGCGCACTCTCTGCAGGGTCTTGGCAGCCAGCCATGAGGGTGGCAGATTGCCTGTTCTCTCCTGTTCCTGGCGGCCCAAGAGCTCTCGAGACCATTTTCTCTGTTAGGAGATACTCTTTGGAGGTGGTGAAAGGCGGAATAAGAAGACAAGAAGTTTTGGTGGGGACAGGAGGGTGTTCGGGTAGTGCCACTCTCTCATGGCTACTTGAGGTCACAGCGCCAGGACACTTGCCTTCTTCTCTCTCAACGGGGGGGTTCCAGCCACAGCTTGGTCTGCACGCTCTAATTCCTTTTTCAACTTCACTGTTGAGCTGTCCTCCTCAGATGTATGGGAAGAAACTTCATCCTGTGTTGTTTCCCCATCGTCACTGTCACCTGGAGCACACACAACAACCGCTCCAGCCCACGGATGCAAGAGCCGGGGCTGGCCCTGAGGAGGGGACAGGGCAGCCCTCTGAGACACCCCCATGGGCTGCACTGCCCCAGCCTGCCCCTCGGCATCCCCCAGCCCGCTGCCACGGGGCAGAACTCACTGCTGCTGGAGCTGTGGTCGGGCAGCTGCTGCACGGCCGGTTTCTGCTCCCCAAGGGCCCCGGCAAAGTCGCTCTTCATCATGGCTTGGCGGGCTTGCTGCTCCAGCCCTGCAAAGACCTGCTGCCCTGGAGGGCACAAGGACAGAGTCAGAGGCAGCCACTGCTGCCCAAGGCAACCAGGCAGGGGCTGCTCTGCTCCCGGACCAGCCTCCGAGGCTGCCCCTTCCCGGGCAGCTGCCCGTGCGCACGGCGGCCCCACGGCTCCAACCGCCTGCGCCTGGCGCCCGGCCCCAGCCCTTCAGCAGTCGCTCGCGAAGCTGTGGGGCCTGGGGGTGCTCAGGGGACGCCCCTCGCGCCTTGGCGCTCACTGCCGCCCGCGAGCCCCCGTGTCCCGCGAGCCCCTGTGCCCCGGGCCCCGCTGTCTGCCAGCAGTGCAGCACAGGCGGGGACGGCGCCGGTGGGCAGCAGAGCCCCAAACGAAGCGCGGTGCTGTGAGGCAGCCCGTGGGCGCTGCAGCTGCACGCTGGGCTCTGCTCAGGACAGCCAGGGGCAACCCGACCACACGGAGGTCGAGGGAAGCAGCAGTGCGGGCGCTTCCGCGATTCACAAGCAAAGTGACACAAAGTTTTAAACATAGGCTCTATTTTTCTCTCTGTACATTTTGGCTGTGCATCTACAGGACAGAATAAGTCATTGTGCCTGCCTGAATTGCAGTATTCAATAGCTTAAAATCATTACAGCTGCTAAGCTGAACTCTAAATATTCTCTGTTGGCATTTCCTGCTTATAATATTTGTCATATTTCCCTGTCATGTGGTTCCACTAAAATCTTCTCGACCTTAATTAAATCATTGTGTGAATTTCTTCTTTAGTTATTTAGAAGCTCCTCCATAGACAGCAAGTAATTAATCATATAAAATGCAACCTGCACTATTTCTGGTTATTTGGAGAAAAATAAAAAAAAAAGATGGTTGTGGAGATGGTTGTTTTTAGCTGGCTTAATGGACTGGACTATGTCCACTGGTGCACACTGGTGGCCCAGCAGTAGTTGGATGGCTGTGGAGCAGCACAAACCTCGACTCCACCTGACAGGCTTGGGCTTTGCCAGTGTAACAGGTATGCTTGGAGAGTCATAGATAAGGTATTTGGGACTGCTTTTTATTGCTATTATTTTTCATAATGTGTGTTTCTCCCTGCAGAGAGACAGACACACAGGTATGTTTTCTTGGGAGACTTGCACAGAAGCAGTCTCTCCCACAGGGCTGGTGCCTCCCTCCTGCCCGAGGACGTGGATCTGCTGCCCTGCAGGAAGCTCTCCCTGCTCCAGCTGCTGCTTCCCAGCGACGTGACAGATAACTGGCTTCGCCCCGCCTGGAATCACTGCAGTGACACTGCACACGCCAAGGAAAAGCTGCAGGGCACGGAATCCGCACAGCTGAGGTGGGTTTGGGGCACAGCTTACAGCCTGCCTGCTTGGGAACAGCACACAGTGATCGCTGACACCACAGCACAACAGGAGATGCCAAACAACTGCAAGAATTATGCAAGAAGAATATGCAATATCCATTATTTTTCACATTAAAACAAACAAATGGCCTTTGTCTGGATGTAGTCACGACTTGCTACTATCAGTGGATAGGCAGGAAGTATTTGGGACAAAGTGCTAGCATTCCCAAAGTCCCAGTTTTCTGATTAAATTTATCAGCTAATTTGTAAGTTGTCACAAGCTACCCAAAGCATAAATACAAAAATATCAAGAAAGATGCCATACATTTTTCACATGTAACAAGTCAAAGCACATCTTTCAGACCAGAATTGCATCTTTCAGCACAGGGTCACCACTATCATCACTCTAAGCAGGGCCCTCCCTCTCGGCCCTTTGGGACAACCAGTGTGGCACATCACGTCGCGCGGCGATGCTCTTCCTCCCTTGCTGGTGTTTACCTCGTGGCTCTGGCACTGCTTTAGGAAGCAGCAACTTACTGGTCACGTTTCAAAGACCTCAGAAGTTTCACAGAGACTATGGGAGAGGAGGTTGAGTTCCCACTGTCCCCACAGACATTTCCAAAAGCATTTGCAGGCCTTTGTCCTTCTTTCTTGGAAATACAAGGATTTCTGTGGAGGGCTTGGGAACACAACCTGCATGATGCCACGGAGCACGTTACATCTTATCTGCCATGGAAAGCAGCGGGGAGCACCGTTATGGCTGTAACACATATGTCGCCCCCGGGCTACACTGAATGGAAGCTGGAGGCGGTAGGGTCAGGATTTTATAAAGCAGAGATATTTCTCAGAGGAGGGGACTCAATTCCTATCAGTAAAATTAACATCAATCACAACAACTAAATAGCAATCAAGTCTGTCAATTGCCTTTCTGTATGACATACATAAAATCAAGTTAATATTGAATCAGCGATTCAGCACAGTGCAAAAACTGTCAGCATAAAGTGAAAAATAAAAACTGTTAACTAAACCTCTGTATCTAAAAGGCATCATGGGACTGACGGGAAAAAAAAAAAAAAGGGCCAAACTTTTTAGAACTCTACCTTTTGCTTATGTGATTTTTTTTTTGTATACTAATCTAATATTGTTTCCCAAAGAATCTAGGGAGGAGGGCTCCATTCATCCAGTTATAGACTAAGTCATATTTTAGGACATAGCTTTAATGCTCGATGGGTACAGGGTTATGACTTTATTGTTTCTGCACATATATGCTCAGACACAAATACCTTACCCCCCTGTTATGCTTATGTTCACTTGCAATGGAATAAGAGAGGAAATAGATTTAAGATCACCACTGTGAGTAAAGAACACTATGTTCAATATTGAATTCACAGACTCTTCTCCAGAAGTTTCTTTATTAAATACAAGAAGGGCTGCGGACTGGCTGCAGCACCAAAACAAGTCACTGGATTTGCTTTACAAACAGCTAGAGATGTGGGACAGTGAAAGGTCACACGAAAGCCTCTGCTTTGTGCTCCAATGATTTGTCCCAATGATTTGTGCTCCAGTCCTCCTCTGAGTGTGATGAATGAGTGGGATGCCAGGAGAGCAGCTGTGGAAGTATGGGGCAGCCCTGCGGTACTGTGCAACAGAGGCAGTCCTGACTGCTAGGATATGGTGATGAATCAGCTTGGCAGCCAGAAATCACTTTTCCTGAGCCCTTCCCTTCTTGAACTGTGTGAATGCAGGACAACTCTCGGGTGCTCTGGAAAATAAACACACAAACAAACATCCCCCACCTCAAAACCTGCGAAACAAAAGCAAAAGAGACTGCTTCATTCTCCTGTCCTTCTTCCTAAACAGAAAGATTTCTTAGAGATGAGCCCCTTCCTCCCCTCCTTGTGCATCAATTTAAAGTCCCTGTTCGTGTAGGTCTTCTCTGTGTTCCTTTCCTGGACCTGAAATCTGCCAGTCTTTCCACCACTGTGGATCTAGTCCACCTGCCCCATGGCTATTCTGGGCTCTCCACACTGCTGCAGTGGTTACTGAAATGAAAAACAACAATTGAGAAAGTTAATAACCATGGACCACAGCACACTGAAAGAACAAAGGAATATGATGCAAGCAACATTTCCTGCTTAGTTTTGAATGATGGGTGCTACTCCTTGCAAGGCGTTTTCTCCTCAAGCTGGAGATGAGAAGGACAGCAGAATTCAAGGAACACCGAAGAGCAGAGAGCATGTGCAGATCAGACAGAGAGGAAAAGAGATACAGCATTAATTGGATATTAGGACATGGTAAGTAGCTAGGAAGTGCTAATTAATTTGACTAACAAAGCTGTTTCTAAGAGTTCTGAAGTAAGCGTCACTTGCAAAGGGTTCAATCTGCAGAGAGAAGAGCAGCTCATGGAAGAGCAGTGAGAGAAGCAGAAAAATAAGAAAAATCCTGCAGCAGAAGTTTTGGCAAGCACAGGGACAGTGGGCTTGCCCACAGCGGATGGAGAGACAGTGCAGCAGTGGATGGGCTTGGATGCAAGATCAGATGATTTGCTCAGGGAGAACTTATACTGTAGAGACTGGGAGACAAGAGAGACCAAATGGAACTAATGAAGATATCTCCATACAAACAAGAAAACTGCATTGTATTTTCCAGTTCAATAAGGAATGGGAAATATAGTAAGTATGCTCCATAATGACATTTTTATTTGTTGTCACTTACTTGGATGAAAATGCTTTTTGTGCACCATATGGCAAAGCAAAGTGAAATTATTAAGAGCTAGCTATGAGCTGCAGCCTCGCCAAAGGGGAAACAGCTGCAGCCTGAAGGACAGAAGCCCTGGCCATTGTGCAAAATGGAACTTTTGCAATAACAGTAGCTTTTGTGGTTGTT
The DNA here is from genome assembly GCA_032273925.1 of Rhynchotus rufescens. Classification (NCBI taxonomy): domain Eukaryota; kingdom Metazoa; phylum Chordata; class Aves; order Tinamiformes; family Tinamidae; genus Rhynchotus; species Rhynchotus rufescens. The sequence goes on from JAVCKT010022678.1 coordinate 10,084, forward strand.
TCTGACGAATTTTCAATTTCCTCCCACTTCACCTTCCATTTCAAACCATTTGACTTGTAACCATACAATTCCCAGCCGGTCACTTTGCATGCCAAACAAAGGGTTTTTGCGCTAATTGGGGACAGCAAACCATGTTGTTCTGAGAGCAAGGTTAAGTGAGGGGCATGCCAACCCTGGAAGATAACAAGGGGTGGCACTGAGCAAGCCAGGGAAAGCTCTGCAGCTGTTGCCTGTCCAGTGAATCCGAGAAGGAAGATAAGGTGGAGCGGTCAAGCAAGGAAGTAGGCACAATCCTCCCACAAATTTGCCCAATTAGTCATTCACAGCAGTATTTATGTGATTCCAAAATGCAGTTCCTCGGCCCCAAAGCCTGCCAAATCAGATCTCAATTGCAGACAACTGCATAAAAAAAACCCTGCACGCCTGCTGACCCTTTCATTTTTCTCCTCCCAGCCATTTCAGTCCCCGTGGGGAAGTGTCAATAAGGTGCTTGCTATCTCTCAGCCTGACTCCTCATCCTGCTGGCTCACCCAGATCTTGGAGCTGGTGCTCTTTCCGATTATCCTTGTCATTCACCAGTGCACTGCATGGCATTTCTGGGCCCTCCAGATACGCAGCAGGCTAGGTAGACAGAGAAGTCCCAATGATTTGGTGGTGCTCATTACAAGACAGACAAGATTTGCCTTGCAAGGTGCAGACATCATCATTGCCATTTGCCTTGCATCTCTCAGTCCCTTTATCTTCTCATGGTGCTGCTTGCTGCTCCTGCTGTCTCCTATCAAGTAGCTGTTCTGAGAGCTAATGTTTTGCATTTCAAGCAGGTGAACTGGTCCCAGACCTCCCCTCTCTAAGCCTTATCAGATACCATACTTCAGCCTCATGCCTGCTGGTAGCATGTCTGTCAGTCAGTCTCCCCTGAGAGCAAAACTGGCAATACAATTAGCTTTGTTGCAGATATGAAAGTCAATGTCCACTGTGAAAATAGTGCAAAGCTGAACTCCATAGTAGGCAGAGCTCTGTGCTGGCTTCTGAGGAACAAAACCCTAACGCAGTGGAGCACAAAAAAGCACAGAGATCACCTGAACACCATGGAAAATCTACCCACACCATTACAGCTGCTGTCTCCCAGGACCAGGACAAGGCAGAATACATCTACACAGAGCAGAAAGTGCAAGAGCTGCTGCATGTAAGTTTAACCTAAACAGAAGCAAGTAGTATCTGTGCACTTTTGGAAGCAAGTATGTGTGGATGCAAGATGTGTTACTGGCACGGTAGAAGAAAATACACAAAAATATCACATTTCTCTAACAAAGACAATTCCAAAGTCGTTAATGTACAGCAGGCAAACCAAAGCCACAATGTGCCCAAGCTGAACCCAGCATAGAGAAGCAGGAACTGGGGAGCACAAGTCACAGGGCAGCTGTCAAAAGTCGCCCTCCATTCCCTTACACCAGGCACCAAGCGAACCTTTGTCTGCCTTCCCATGCACAGCGCCGGAAGCCCAGCAGGCTTTCAAATCCCGGAGAGCTCGTTCTCCCCAGTAGGAAATCCCAAATTCCAGACAGAAGTAATTTCCCACATTATGTTTGCTGAGTGTGCAGAGAACAGCATGCGCAGATTTCTGTTGCCATATCCATACACACAGACAGCACAGAGAAACAGACATGCACAGCAGCGGCAGCAGCGATGGGAGGCACTGCGAGGGCTGTGGCCCCAGCACCCAGGGCAGCCACGACACTCCAGCAATCCCGATGCCTCCTCATCTCGCCAGCTGTGCATCCCCCAGTGCAGGAACTTGCCGTCCCCAGACACGTCCAGACACGTCTCTAGCCACAGGGCCAGGTCTATGCAAGACTGTACGCCCAGTTCCCAGTTCTCCCTTGGCATAGCCGGTCAAGCAGCCGCTGCGGATGTGCTGTTCCCGCTCTGCAGCCTGACACTCACGCATCTGTTCCCTGCTCCGCTCGCGCCTCGCTGCCGCCTGCCCACAGCAAGCACTCATGAACAGCGCCCGCAGCCGCTCCGCAGCAGGATAAACACTGGCGCCTCAGCGTCGCTGCAGGAACAGAGGACTGTCCTCTGAGCTGAGACCAAGCGCGATCTGACTGATGGGGCTTATCTGCCCACTGACTTTCAGCCAGCGCCCATTGCCTGCAAGGGAAGGGCAGGCGGCTCCGCACACAGCACCTGGCAGGAAATTGGGGATAGCGAGCGCATGTGGCATGTCCAGGATCAGAACTGAGCCTGTGGCAGGGCACAGGCGAAGACCCAGGACCCCGGCTTACCTGGCCCAGAGCTTCCCATGCAATGTAAGCCACATTTCTTGGAGCAGGGGCTTATGTGGACAGTGCGGAGCAGAGCCCGGCTGCAGCCCCGCGCAGACACAGCCAGGCTGCGCACGCTGCCAGGCGCAGCGGCTGCTGCCTGCCGCGCTGTCGCTGCTCCCGCGGGCACAGCTCGAGCGGAGCAGCTGCACTCGCAAGTGCAGCTCTCCGTACCCTGCGTGCGCCTGTGTGCTGGCACCCGCTGTCGCGCAGGGGATACTCACAGTGAACTTTGTTGGGAGTGGTCTGTTTCCGACGGGACATGATTCCCGGGCCGGAGCACAGCGCCGTCCCTCCGGCGGCAGAGCAGGGGCCTGAGCGGAGAGAGAAGAGCTGGTTGCAGGCACCAGCCCCGCAGGGCTGCGGCTGTGCGGGGCGGCGTGGCTGCTCCTGCCCACGGTCTCGCCATGGCCATGCACAACAAGGCAGGCGCCAAGGGAAGAATGGGCCATGTTGAGCCACAGCACAAGGCGCAACCCCATGGCGGGCACAGGAGAACCGTGGAAGACACACGAGGGAGCAGGACGATGGCGAGGACACACCGGCCCTCCGGCCCTTGGAGGGCAACCGGATGCCCGGGTCCTCACGGGAGGGGAACGTGGACAGCCCGATCCTCATGCAGGGAGGACACACTGACCCCTCGTGCAGGGACCAGGACAGACATGAGGACACGCTGCTGCATGGAGAGAAGGGCAACCCTGTCCCTTCCACAGGGAACACGGTTCCCCATTCCAACAGCTGGGAGCAGGGAGCATCCAGACATCCATCCAGCAGGGGCAAAAGCAGAGCTGAGACCCTGCCTGTCCGAGGCAGACACATGGACATGGGGATCCAGGCTGCGCCACGGACACATGGACACAGGGATCCAGCCCGCACCAGAGACACACAGGCGCAAGGATCCAGTCTGCACCATGGATACACGGACACTGGGATCCAGCATGGACACACGGACGGGGCCCGGCGGCGGTGGGCAGACCCAGCGCCGAGGGCAGCACCCCGGGCCAAGAGGATCCCACTGCCCGGCGGGCAACGCTGCCTGGACAGACAGACCGACAGCCCGAGCCCGGAGGCCGGGGCCCCACCCCGCCCCTCGCAAGGGCCCCGGTCCTGCCCGACTCGGCCCTGCCCGGCCCGGCTGCGGCCGCCCGGCCCGGCCCGGCCCGCCTTACCCGCTGCGCCGGGAGCCGCAGACAGACACAGGGCCGCGGACAGACAGACGTGGAAGATGGCGGCGC